>JAQGAD010001104.1:0-23429 GCA_034696625.1 Isotomurus palustris | reverse complement strand
AAGGAAGGCAAGATTATACATCTTCCTTTGATATTCAATTTGCAGAAAATTACGTTGCAGGATACGGAACTTCAGTGATCCTGTGGTTGTAAAGTTCAGCACATTCTTCTTCAAGGCACCTTGGTCTAAACTCTAAAGGTAAAGATGTATACAGATAATCCACACAAGATAAACTTTCTTCTATATTATGATTGATTTGCAAAGATTAAAGAAATCAAAACATTTATAAATACTTTGTTTGCGTTTGTAAATAGTGTTTTACAAACACTTGAATCCCAAGAGATTTGATGAAATCGACGATCTGTGTAAAGTAAATAATAATGGAAAGGAGTCAAAAGTTTGTTTTTAATAAATATTTTTAGCCGGTTGACGTCTGAAAGTGAAATAAGAGAAAAGAGAATAAGACACACAGGGAATTTGTGTGTGGGAGCAGCAATAGGGAAAGTACGTGTGGGAAACTTTCTCCAGGGAGTTTCACTTTACTGTGCATGATTAGACAACAGTTGCCTCCGGCTTTCATATCATGTGTTAAACGGAGTTTATTTTGTTTCAAAGCAACTCCTTTCTATTAAGGAAGAGGAAGACCTTTAAAAACGCCTTTTATAATGTTGATCAAAAGAGTTTGAATGCTTGTGGTTTTACGAGTTCAGTTGTTCTCCAGGATTGTGCACAGGCCTTTTGTAAAACACGTGTTTGTGATGTGATAACTGATGCTATATGGGGCAAACGGAAATGTCAATCCAATTTGTCAGTTTTCTCGAACGAATGTTGGAATATGAAGGCAGTAATGTAGCTGAGTAAAACCTGTAATGTAGATTACAATACTAGAAGTAGAAGTACAATAGTTATTGTGGTGAAGAATGTCCTTGTACATATCAAGGGACAGAGAGATATCAAGAATTACTTTTTCTGATATGTCGGACATTGGAAGTGTCACTTCTCTGGGGAAAAAGACAAACTACCTGTGAATCTCACATAACCTTGATAGTAATTCAATTGAATGGACGATTTCATTGGAAGTATGCAATACTCTCGAGGACAAAACTTTAGACAGAATTGATTTCGCTTTTGAGAAGTTAGTATGAAAAAGTGTGGCGAGGAATGCAGGCTAGTTCAAGTTAATTGTATAGCTAACTAATTGAAAATCTTTAATTTCAGTTAAAGCTGCAAAAATTACGAACAACATTCTTAAACAAAACCACTAAAAATTCACCTGGAAGTCAGTTTGGTTCTACTTTCTTATTTTTCTATCTTATCTGTTGAGAAATCCATAAAAAGGCTGATGGCTGATTGTGTGATACGAAGAACTTGTGTGTGCAGGACAATTTGAGTAAAGGAGAATCGGAATCACAAGTGGTTTTTATTGCCTTTAATCATTAAATTATTCAAGCCAAGTTCTATCCTATGTCTGAAAACTTTCGTAAAGTTTAAACCACAGGTTGTCGGAAGAGTTTTTGACCTAACACAGAATGCCCACCACTGTTTAGCGTTCATGTATTTTTAATTTGCTGGGATAGACTGAATTTTCTCATGCAGGAATTTTAGTTTACTTTCAACTTGAGTTCTTGATCTTGTTTTCTGTGCAATAGATTTTCAAACTGTAGTATAATAACAGTATACTGTGTACCTCCAGTGAAGATAATATGCCAGATACAAGTCTAGTTCTGAAATTACTATAAATAACAAAAGTTCAAGTGTACTGAAGTCCTCTCATCTCAAAACCAAGTGGGATCATCGTGCCACTTTAGATGGCACATATCCAAGTTTAAATGAAAGTTTCTTGAAGTGGGATTTCGATCTGCTTCCGTGAAAAACATGTAAAAGCTCAGCCAAAGTAACAAGGGTACTTGTATAATAACGTAGGTAGGCGTGTGTTGTTGAGAGACAAACAAGACGCATTCAGTGAGTTCGGTAGGAGTGAGTGTGAGAGAAAGCAGTCCATCCTTTCCCACTTAGAGACTGTCAGTTGTGCACGAAGACCAATTCAAATAGACAGGTCAAAGTCAGCCTTATTATAGACCTTGGCCTGCTGCATGATATGCTCGCAACAACCTCAGGAAATGACTAACTCTGGAAAGTAATTTTTAACAAACTTCCCACTCCACCTGGACATGAATAGTCCCTCAATCACTCCTGTCGTGTGAAGAGAAAGCTATCCAGTTTCCAGTGAAGACGGGTTCTCTGGACTGTCTCCAGTGAGAATACTACACGAGAGTAGAAATTAATATCGTACACACACTCACTGCTCTATAAGTTCAAGGATTAGCTGTTTTTCTTGCGGAGAAAGCAGTGAGCTTTTTCCTTAATTGGTTAATCTACTGATGGAGCTAACCGTAAGCTATTCTTGAGCTTGCTAACTGAGGATTCGTTGCATCGGCACATTTATTATGGGGTCCTTGTATGAACACATGAGAGTAGAGTAGGGAAAACCATCTACTTGGTATTCATGATTGACCCGATTTCTGGAATAACAATAAAGTTACAGGAATGACACATAATTTGGTTCGTGACGTAAACGACTCCTCATCTACCTTTCTTATTGTATTGGAAATCGAAGTAGTTTAAAGAAATGTACGGAAACATAAAGTATATGGGAGATGGGAACAAGAGACGTGTAGGGCACTTAGAGTAAATTCGATTATATTTGAAGGTAAACTTTTTTGTTGCAGGTACAAAACATATCGAGAGACTACCACAGGAATTGGCATTCGTTCAAAGGATCAGAAGACAGAGAGTTTTCAAGATCAAAGGTGTGTTGAAAACACCTCCGTTACTTCAGCGAGTCACGAAGAAAGTTCGAAAGAAGCCCAGGAAGAAACAAGTCACAAAGGTCTAGAAATTTGTGTCCTGGAGTTTAAAGACAACGAAGACAAGGGTGGATCAAGGTTTGGCTCGACAACAGAACTGAATGCAGTTGACGTTGGCTCATCGTCAACTGTACGTGTTTCAGTAGACTCGAAAGTACAAGAGCAAGCGAATTGGGGTGACCCTGGGGATTTTGCAGGTTCAAAAAAGCTTGAACAAAAAGTTAATAGGAAGGAGAATAGTGTTGATTCCTTAGATAAATCAGAGCAAACAGTGTTACCACCGTCTTCAAGTGAAAGTGATATTTACCTAAGAAATAGTGGTAGTGATCCTCTACTCCGAATTGAGACTTCTCATGTCAACATGAATTTCTCTAGTGAATTCGCCAATTCAGATGAGTACCAAAGCTTCCGGTCGAGTGTGTCTCTGAGAAAACTGGCTGTGGATTCGGATGCCTCCAAGGTACTTTCTACTTAACTCTTTAAGTTATTCCCCGTTTAGGAAGGTGAAAGAAAGTTGATGCACATCTCTTCAACTCTCGACTACTTTCTTAAATGCCATTCAAGGTTCGTCAGATTTCTGAACGAAAAGCATAAAGCGTGTTGGTGGTTTTTGATGAAATCATAAAACACTTCTATATGTGCCTTCCATGCATTTGAACTATAAATGAATTGTTCTTTTTACTTGTTTGACAGTTCTGGAAGATATACGATGCTGGGCCACGGACCGTGAAATGTCCACTTGTGTGTCTTGCTCCTGTCTCAGGAACTGCAGATATCTTTTACAAGCAGATACTTTCTCTCACAGCTCGAGGAATACGAGTCATAGCGGTATCGTGAAATCACCGTTTTATTTAATTTTACACGCGTTGTATTTTACTTTAAGTCAGATGGTGTTAGGAATCGCCAGATTTATAATAATGCAAATTTAATGTAATTTCAATGGATTCTGTCTTGTTCTTGTGCGTTGGTGTATGCAATATTAACAATATTGTTGTACAACATCGCTTTTAATACTTGCACATAAACAAGACACTAACGGAATGAAATGAGACAGTTTGTAGATGAGTGATTACAGATAATTGCGTTTATTCCTTCTGTATGACTTTCACTCATGAGGGAATTCGTTTCTGATAATGAGTTAAAGAGAAATCCAACGTGCGAAATAGATTTTGATAATCAAGCATTCTATAGAAAACATTAATATGCGCGCTGTACTTTCTATGCAGGCAGAGTGTCCAGTTTACTGGAGCGTTAATGATTGGTGTGAAGGTTTCAAAAGACTGCTGGATCATTTGGATATAGAAAAAGTTCACATATTCGGGGCATCGTTAGGTAAGTGCAAAAAGTTTATTCGTTTATAGACGGATGGACATAAATCTGTGTGGAATAGGAGTGCATACAGCAGCATACGTTGTGGTGGTAGATTCACATTCACTCGACTTCAGCAAACATTCAATAAGAGCTTTCTCCTTTGTTGTGGACTTTGTAGTAGTCTCACTGCAAATATTTGACTTGGGTTAGTGTTTGTAGAAAAGATATCGTGAGAATACAACTATGCCACACAGGGCCTTGTTAGACCCTTTTTATTATTGCAATAATTGAATTAAGAAGTTGAGCAAGCTTAAGATTGCGTTGGAAATTTCCCAAAAAAATTGAGATGGTTGAGGAATACTAAAAGTACTAGTTGAAAGTAAGTTGAGCTTCGTCTCGCAGTTGGTTCTCTGCAGAGTTTTATTCCCATTTTCTACTTAGCAAACGCAATGGGAATGGGGAGAAAGCTAAGCAAGGTGAATATGTCTCACATGATTCTTGATTTTCTAGGTGGATTTTTGGCCCAAAAGTTTGCAGAATACACGTTCCAGTATAGCCGGGTGAAATCCTTGATTCTGTGCAATACATTTATGGATACATCGATATTTCAGTATAATGATACTGCGACGTTGTAAGAGTGGATAATGACTTTTATTCCGAAATGTGGGTTATGTCACTGAGATTTCCTTCATAACTCTTAGGTTTTGGCTACTTCCTGGTCCAATTTTGAAAAAACTTGTTATAGGAAACATAAGATCTGAGCAAATAACCGACCTAAGCCAAGCACAAGCCATTGAGTTCATAATAGAGAGAGTAAGTTTATTTTCATCTGCTCATTTTCTCTGCTTCCGTTCGAGTGGTTCAAGGAAGAGTTGAAGGTTATTTGATACATATACGTATTTGCAGGTAGATACGCTTGGCCAACAAGAACTAGCCTCGAGATTAACACTGAACTGTATCAACTGTCACGTTGATACGTTTAAGCTGAACAAACTGAGGATCACGATAGTTGATGTTTTCGACGAGGCTGCTTTGTCTAATCAAGCTAGAGAGGATCTCTACAGACATTATACTCATGCCAAACTAGCTCATCTGAAAACAGGTGGAAACTTCCCGTACCTAAGCCGTCCCGATGAAGTTAACTTACATATCATGGTATGAAAACCCAGCAACCGTGTGATGATATCCATTCTAAAACAATGAAGATAAGAGTATGTAGTTAAAGATTCATGAATCTCAACTTTCAGGTACATTTGAGAGGCTTCAGTGACACAAGATATAGTGCACAGGAAGCATCAAGACATTCCAATGGTGCACAAGGAACACACACTGGAAATAGAAATGACAGCTTTATAGTTGATGATAGTAACTTAAGTGACGATCCGTTGGAAGAAGAAGCCAATACGAGTGTCGGGGAGGAAGTATTGGCCACGTAGGTTGAGAAATGAATAATTAATTACATTTAAAGGTGTTTTGATTAGCATTACTTTGTCATTTGTTTTGTTACTTGTTATTAATCAATGAACGATGCTACAATTGACTGAAAAATAATTTATCCATATTTTTATACTTAAGAATCAGAAACTGCACCAACTTCCCATACAATCAAATAGCATTTTGTAGTTTTAAAGGACTGAATGTCACGACTTCGCAAGAGTTTCGACATACAAGTGTAAAGGTTGTGGCGCAATAAAGAAACATAGTTCAAACTGTTTCAAGTAATAAGAAGACTTACAGACTAGCGAACGGTTATGTCAGCGTTGATGGCTGATTATTATACTAACATTAAACTACGCTTCGGATTTATTAGAAAATTTGTATTCTCCATTGGATCTAGATTTGGACGACTCTCTTTCTTCATTTAACTCATCTTCATCACTGAAATATTCCTCAAGATCATCCGAAGGAGCATTTGCGTTATCACTCTTGGTATGAGCCAACTGTTTGTAAATCGTCATAGCCTACAAACCCATTTAAAATTGTAAAAAACTCTGATCAACGAATAGTTTGCTACTTATTATGTGAATGTGTGGATGTAAATGTCCGTATTACCTGAGTCACCATTGCTGGGACATTTGACACGTCAGAAGGAAGAAGTAAGGTGTTTGACTTCTTCGCTAAGTTTTGAAATGCCAATACATACTGCTCAGCAACTATGAGTGACCCTGCATCAGGGCCACACTCCTTATTCAGAGACTTGGCAATTTTTTCAATACTTCTAGCCCTAGCTTCAGCTTTAGTTAAAAGAGCTTCCGCCTCACCTTTTGCATAATTTATCTTCTCCTGCATTTCAGCCTCTGTTATGGTAAGAATCCGTCATGCACTTACTATGAAATTCTGGCAACATTTATTGCTAATATTGCTATACACTTTACCTGATGCCAATATCTGAGAGCGCTTTCGACCTTCAGCAACATTAATTGCGGATTCTCTATTACCCTCAGACTCTAAAATTTGCGCCCGTTTCTTTCTTTCAGCTTCAACTTGCATTTGCATGGCTTCTTGAACTTTTGGTGGAAGTTTGATGTCACCTGTACTCAAAAGAGTTTGCTCATTGAGACACGACCATGAATATAGATAATATCTTTTTGAATCTTGAAGCAAATCACTTACGAATTTCATATCTGAGACAAGCTATTCCCCAGGACTCGGCAGCCTTGTTGATTGATTCGACTATGCCAATATTCAGACTTTCTCTTTCGCGGAAAATGGTATCCAGTGCAATTTTACCGAGCTCAGATCTATTTCGATGAGACAATATTTAGATATTTTGAATCATCAATCATCGTTAATTTTCATACCTCATAGTTGTTTGTGCAAGTTGGGTGATGGCGAATTCCGGGTCCTAATAAAACAACGAAGCAGTTTGACGTTTATGATCGATACCACGCAGTGAAGCTCAAGAACCAACTCACCTCAACCCCATAACTCGCTTTAAATGGATCAACGATTTTCAAATACAGAACTCCATCCAGGGTCAAACTAACATTATCTATACACACCATAAAGACCACAATCATTACTGTAAATATGAGCAAAATCTTTCAACCCGTTAAGATTAAATACCTTTGGTGATCGCAGACTGCTTGGGAATATCGATTGCAATTTCTTTCAGGCTGTTGACATATTTAATCCGATCAATAACTGGAATCAGAAAGTTTAGGCCAGGATCCAAAATCCTATGGAACTTCCCCATACGCTCGATAACCCATGCCTTTAAATGTAAGAGACAACCAGACACTTAATAATTATCCATATTGAATGAAGGAATGATCCCTTACTGATATTCAGATAAGTGTTTACAAACGTACCTCCTGCTGCGGAACAAACAAAATAACAGTATTCAAAGGCGTCGATGACTTATGTCGCACTTGCTGCGAATGAGTGTCCTGAAAATCAAGATTACGTCATTATTTAACAACATCCATATTCACCCTTCTAATAACTATTGTATCCCAATTACAGATGAATTTCACTTACGATGAACTGCTGTCCAATTCCCATCCTGACAGGATTCGGTCGACGAAACACACAGCTACCTGTACTAATCAGTCGCGACATCGCTGGCGCTGGAAGTTCACCCAGAACACTCGGTACATATCTCAAGAGAGGGGGGATTCTTTTTAACATCTTGATTTCTTCTCGCCAACCCTTTTCAAATTAAGAGAGATCGTTGATTAAATTATTTAATTAGATATTTATTAAACTAGATCGTGACAATGATCAAGAGTCGTGAACCGTGAATGTGACTTCGACCGGCGCAAGATGTGTGTGTGTTTGCGTGCAAAATATTTCCGTGCGGGTTTGGTTTCTTCTTGAGGTGGGGCACAGTGAAACTTTCCCGCCAATCACAGACTTTCACTCACTAAATGATTTTTGTTTTCTCCAGATAGAATCGCACACTTCTGCCGGTTGTGAACTTTTAGTTGTTTGTTTACAGATTACAGATTTTGATATTCCAGTTTTATTGTTTTTGATTTTAATTCAAATCTGGGTTTAGAGGGTTACAGACAGCAAAAGTGGAATGCAGTCAGTGAGAATTTTGCAAGTGTTGCTGAACAGTGAGCTGCTACACATCAGACGACAACTCTTGGCTTCATCCTTGTTTTTTGTGGTTAGATCTCAGATTAATGTTCGATTTTATTGAAGTTTCTAATGGTAGAACTTTAATAATTTGCAGAAGGAGAGACCAGGATGGCGTGCGGGATCGTGGAGCCGTACTAAAGCGTTTTATTCTACGGGTGGGGAAGGATTCAAACCCCATTGCAATGTGGGAACGATTGGACATGGTACTTTGTAGTTTTAGTAGAATAGATTCAGGAGTAATTGGAAAATGTGAGACAATAATGTGTTGTTGTAGTTGATCATGGAAAGACCACCTTGACTGCTGCGATTACGAAGGTCCTAGAGAAGAAGAAGCTTTCGAAGTTTACTAGTTATGAAGAAATAGATAAAGCTCCAGAAGAAAAAGCTCGAGGTATCACTATCAACATAGCTCATGTTCAGTATGAGTCCGAAAAACGGCATTATGCCCACACTGATTGTCCGGGACACGCTGATTACGTGAAGAATATGATAAGTGGAGCATCTCAGATGGATGGAGCGATTCTAGTCGTAGCTGCAGATGATGGGCAAATGCCTCAAACTGTTGAGCATTTACTGTTAGCGAAGCAAGTAGGCATCGAAAATGTAGTTGTGTTTATTAACAAAGCGGAAGTAGTTGCCGAAGATGTTAGAGAACTTGTTGAAATGGAAGTACGTGAACTTTTGTCAGATTTTGGATTTGATGGTGATGCTACTCCGGTTGTAAATGGTTCAGCATTAGAAGCACTCAAAGGAGAAGGTGGTCCTTTAGGAGAAGAGTCCATTTTCAAACTTCTTAAAGCTATGGATGAACATATTCCTCTTCCAACTAGAGATTACAAGTCTCCATGTATGCTCCCAATCGACAATGCTTTCACTGTCCCAGGTAGAGGAACGGTGGTGGTTGGAACGCTTAAACGAGGAACAATCAAGAAAAACGCAGAAGTAGAACTCCTTGGATTCGATTCCAAGCTAAAAACCAGCGTTGGAGACATACAAGTTTTCAAGAAGTCAGTGCCTATGGCTCAAGCTGGAGATAATGTTGGTGTCCTACTGAGGAATATCAAATTAGATGCTGTTCAAAAAGGAATGATGCTGTGTGACTTTGGAAGTGAAGTTCCTTGCAACCGTTTCGAAGCTAAGATTTACTTTTTAGCGAAAAACGAAGGTGGTAGATCAAAGCCGGTAACTAGTAAATATATTCAGCAAATGTTCTCTAGAACGTGGAATATCTCGTGTAGAATTGACTTGACTCCTCCCCAAGAGATGATCATGCCCGGGGAACATTCTACCGTTCAATTAACTCTTCTTAAAAAAATGGTCATGACCATGGGTCAGCAATTCACGGTCAGAGAAAATAATGTGACAATCGCAACAGGCATAGTGACTAGAGTTTTGCCAAATGTTCATGTGCCTAAGTCATTAGGAAAATTAGAAATTAAGCAGTAAAAAATAAACTACATTAGATATTATTAAAGTTGTTTGTACGGCTTTATTTATTAGAAAATCGTGTATAATACAGTTTTAGTTATATTTAGTACCTAATCTTGCATCTGCCGTAACTAATACAATAAACTGAGACAAATAGCCCTAATTTGATTTTAGTGATTACCTAATATCGACACACAGCTGAAAAATATATTATGACACGTCACGTCATTGAAACTTGCATGAATAGGAGCTAGTACAAGTATAAGAAACTCAACTCTAATAATGAGAATTTTGTAATTTACCTTACAATTAAATTAAAAATTAAATCTACCTCTAGGATCGGCATTCCACGGAGGTCTTGCATTGATATCAAGGGGTATAATCTCTATTTTCTTTCTCTTCCGTTTCTTTTTCTTTGGAGGTGGTGGTGGTGGAAGGGCAACAGGAATCGGTTCTGGTTCTTCCGCGTCATCATCAAATTCCATGAGTCGATTGTACAGTTCCAGAATTGGATCTTCCACGGCTTCGACTTCGATCTCTCCCAAAACTATAGGAGTCGCCACATCTTTCTTTTTCTTCTTCCCCTTTTTCTTTTGGACATTCGATGCATCTAACATACTTTTATGTCTACTTAAACTCTTCCGTATTGAGAAACTCTTCCGTACCGTGGAACTCTTTTGTGCTTCCGTTGGTTTCTTATGCTGGTCTCCTACGGAGCGTTTCTTGGTTTCTTCTTTTTCCTTCAACAAACTTCGAAATTTTGCAGGTGGTTTCTTGTGTGGAGAAAAAGACTGCTCAGGGGGAGAGGCAGTGAATTTTTTCTTGACACTTACGACCTTTTTGAATTTCTCCAAAGGTTTTTTCCCCATATCATTTGTTTCCTTAATTGAATGAATTTTCTTGTCAGTACTTCGACGGATCTTTTTTGCTAGTGGTTCGTCATTAAATTCTACGGGCTCCTTTGAGGCTCCAAGAAGGGATTGACGGGTTAAATTTGCACTACTACCCGCTAGAACATCGACAGGCCCATCAGGAGGGACAACGATAGGTTCGCCAGGTTCAGAAGCATCACTTCGACGGGTACTCGGTTCAGAAGAACTCTTAACCTTACTTGTATCGTCTTCCGCATCTGGTAATGCAGGTTCAGAACTTAGGAGCTTGGAAGGATTTCGTTGTTCCAGAAGCGGTTTGTCCGTTTCAGTTTGAGGATCCTGTACTGAATTTTTCTTATTCTGTTCGTCTACTTCATTGGTACGATGAGAACTAGTATTAGTTTTAAGTAACGTGACCGCTTTCTTGAGTGCTGTAGCAGCTCCTTGAGCATGGGCTAGTACATCCTTTTTATTTTTCTTCTTCTTCTTTTCTTTGCTTTTTTCCTTATTCTTAACCTTATTATCTGTAGCAGAGTAATCGTCTCCCAAATCGTAAATATCTTTCACTTTCACTGAACGAGACTCTGAGAAAATGCAGTCATATTCTCCATCAGGATTGTAATGTAATTCTACGTAAGCGGTCAGCAGTTTCCAGAAATCTTCATAAATGGAAGCGAGATGCAGAATATCACTTTGAGCGAGAGCTAAGACTTCTGTGTATTCCTCTGCTCGATAGTTCTTTCTGTAAAGTGCATCGTAAAACAAGGCTGGGACTTTCCCAAAAATGTCTCCTACAAGATACACACTCTTTAGGATGACACCGTTATCGGACTCCCATACACCAGATACACGCCCTCGATAAACGATGTACAAGAGATCTCCAGGGTCTCCTTCTTTGACAATGCAGACTCCAGGAAGGTACACTGAATGTGTTACTCGGACCGCTACTTGACGAATAAAACTTTTGTGGGAAACTTGTTGCGGACTGAAGAAAAGAACTTCCTTTAGGATTATTTCAAACAAGGCGTTTGCGACTTCTATCCTCAAAGCTGTAGGGAGGATCTGCAGAATAGGTTGAATTCTGTTCAGGTGACTTTCCATAAAACTTTGTGTTAAATAATGAAGCAAACTTACTTCTAGAGATGAGTGGTAAAGTTTTCCTCTGCAATTAGTCCAGATAAGTTGGAAATAAAGATGTATTTGATTTTGTCTCAAGGAGGACAGCCCAACGTTCCTCAAATATCTCTGAAACAAAGCAGATTTGGTTCAATTAGTAGATGAATTGTGTGGATGAAGATGGCTGAGATTGACCTACCACCAACAGTTTGACGTTGTACAAGTATTCACGATATCCTTTGGTTAGAGACGCCATACCTGACGTGAACTGACTAAGGATTACCGACAGTATAAAGCCTCCACAAAAGACGCACAAAATTCCAAAAATCATTTCTTCGACATTTTGAGGAGTGATGTCACCAAATCCTGTTGTGCTTACGACGGTGGTTACCCAGTAGAAAGACCTTACGTACCACCTAAGATTTTAAGGCAGCAGTTAGAAGACCTACTTATTTGGCACAGATTGTGCACATTTGGAGACTCAGACGCTAAAATGTTATATCACTTACTTGTATGGAGTGTAACGCTCGGGTTTTTCTTCCCATCCTTTGTCCGCAAGAACTGTAATACACAGGCAAAAGGTCAGTAATTGCCAATAGCTTATGAAAAACAATTTCATAGCATTGAAAAGGAATGCATTATCTTACATGACTGCGGCCAAGTCTCGTCCTTACAAAAGGTTTGGATGTTTGCCCATTCTTTACTATTTTGATCATCGGGTGGAGGTTTACAAGCGGAGATTCGGTAAAAGAAGCATGCTAAGAAGTGCGACATAAAAGAAAAGCTAGAAACAGACACGATAATCTTCTGTTCAAAGGCGCTGATTCGAAGATCCTCCGATTTGGACCACTGATGTTTGTAGAATCTATACTGCAGATTTCAGATGCAGCAAACAATCAACATAGTTATATTATTGGCATTTACAAATCAATGAATCTAAACCGAACTCAATTTCTTACCAAAAATAGCAAGCTCGTGAGTCTGAAGTCTCTCCATTTCGGCTTTGTGATATCATCTCGATGATGAAACAGTTCTGGGTGAAATTCGTCAAAATACGATAAAATTGTGAACACCAAATTCGGACCCACTACTAAAAAATCCAGCAAAAATCCTGTGATTGACATTAAGTAGTTTGTTGCAACGGTCTTTGAGTTTTTGACCCATACACCGTCATCGTCTTGGTACGGCAGAAAAAATTTTAAGAACATGTAGAAAACGATCAGATATCCCATATTATTTGATACATTCTCGATGAATCTTCCGAAACCTACGCTACCCGACGGATTTGCACCATGCACAGATAACGGAAAGCACAGTTCGTACAGAGTGATAGCAGGAAACATGTAAAATACCCCGTTCATGAATCCTAGGAAGAGTCTCGCGAGTATACTACAAACAAGAAAATTACACGTCATTGTGGGTGATATGTATCAAATGTTTAAACTTTCGAAATAAGATTACTCAAAATTACCAATTAGGATGGACAAGCGGCGGCAAATAGCCAACTGTTTCTGATGTACCATCTCTTGACTTCTTCTTTTGGGGAACGAAATATAAAAATGGGAGATTGTCATCGTCGATTCCAAACCCTATTAGATGCTTAAGAAGCTTGGCTTTCAGGTTGGTTCTGAAGTCACTTGGATTTTCGTCCTCGTCTTCTTGTTCTCCATCAGGTTCTGGTTCTTTCGCTGAAATGATGTGTCGAAGCTGAGATGTCTTCTTCCAATTGATATTGATGGCCTCATTTTTCTCATCATGAGGGAGTTTGTGGATTCTGTGAAGCTCATCGTATATTTTGCTTTGGAAGTAATCACAAGTTCCATTTCCTGTATACTTGACCAACAACTTTCGAACTTTAGGGTATCTTTCAAATATCAAGGAGAAGTCTTCTTGAGTTATAACAAATGTTTCTACACTCGTTCCAGCAATAAAGTTGTACTGTCTTGCACTGTGAGATATCAGGGATGCCTCTCCAAATGTCCTAATATGAAAATACCGTGCTTTTCGTTAATAATCTTCATTTCGGCTTCAACAAGAATTTGGAACTTTTAATTTCTTACTCATTTTTGTGAAGACAACATCCGTAGATCAAGCTTTCATGAGCCACCCACACCTTTCCTTTGACAATTATGTGCATTTCATATTCCAAGTTACCAGCACGAGAGATTCTTTCTCCAGGAAGAAAATGAAGTTTTTTAACATGCTTTCGTAGACTTTGGAGAGCATTTGTTTCGAATTCTTGAAACACAGGGACCTGTTTTAAAAGATTGAAACCTCAAAGAATAATTTCAATTTCCCCTTATGTAGGTACAACGGTATGTGGATACTTGGATACCACAGAACGATACCTTTTTCAGTTTGTCTCCGACGAAGCAATGGTACAAATCTGACTCTAAAGCTGCATGTAAATCATGGAACAAGTCTCTTGGCTGAAGTCCTCGGGATTGTTTCCACGTATGAGCTAAATGTTCTTGAACAGCACTGAAATTTGAAATAAAACTGTAGACATATGAAACTTGCATAACACATCGAGCTCTAAACGGACCTATTCATACTTTATCAATTTCCTGTCGCAGTTTTCTCTTTTCATTGCTGTCAAAATTCGTTTCATCCTGATGATGTAACGAGCTCGTATTTCATCGCTGTCTACCTCGGCTGCTGTGATGTCTGCAATGATGCACCGCAAGAACACGAATCCTAATGATTGGAATATTGGAATTATCAATGTTGGTATTTTATCAAGATAATTCAGATTTTTGCAAAACGTCATACCAAATACGGACATGAAGATGAGTAAGTAGATTTCTTTTATGCTGAGGGTTATCATGTCTCCAAATCCAATTACAAGAATAACCTGACACACGTAGTATATTGCAATGATCCATCTGCTTGTTAAATTCGATAGTACCTTAGCCCTTTTATCGATGGAATCACCGATGTCTGCGGAGTAAAATTCGGATAAGAATACTTATTTGCGTTCATACTCGAAAGATTCTTACTGTCGGTATCAGCCCATGACCCCTTCAGACATAAAGGAAGTCTCTCCTGATCCCCATGGGCCCAGTCGCTTTCCTCCCATGGACAAGCTATGTATACCGCGATGGCTCCGACCGCAGTACAAACGATTAAAGTGACGCCGATGTAAAGTGCGAACCTAGGAAAATAAGAGATTCACATATGAGGAACAGCCGTGATGTATAACTCGGATTGGTTAATGTACGTGTATAGGTGTACACACAAGCTGATTGTTCGCCACTTGAAAACCCCGTGAATAATCCTGAATATTTTTGGAATCTGGAATAACTCCCCAAGTTTAGACCATCTTATTTTCGTGAACCAAGTTGCTGCGGGGCCACTTCCACCAATTTCAATAAAACCCCAGATAACCAATATAAGTTCTGCATGTGCACAGAATATAAGATCTATGAAAAAGTTGCCATTGAACATATAGTTTGCTGCTGTCTTTAAAGGATGAGCAACGAGCAATCCGTCTTTGAGATAGTAGCCCATATGCATTTTGATATAACTGCAGATAAGCCCAAGATTCATTGATCATTATATGGAATTTTGAGGATCAAAATGTGCAATACTTACAGATCCACGTAGAAGAACAAATCACTAATGACCTGTGCAACTCGAAAAAATGCACTTCTGCAGTGCATATAAGTTTCCATCATTAAAAAGCATATACTCAGCATTGAAACCAAGCTCATGAAACATTGCCACACTTTGGCGAAGAGGCCCACTGGATGGACGATACCGTTCATAAGGTACATTCTGCATAAAAGGCATTAATTTTATGCGCGGTACTATACACAGAGAGTAAGAGAGTTCAGTGAAAAATAACGTACTTCCAAAGTCTTCCTCCGCCAAATCGATCGAAGTACTCTACGTACTCATTATATCGCATTGCTTTGAGCTTATCTTTGGAATTGGGTTTGTACCAAATCCAACTAGGAGTATCAATCGACCGATCAGGCTGATTTTTTTGTTTTGCTGGACCTGCGATATCACTGATAATACTTGCGCTTGACACTTTGGATGTGGTTTCACCTTTGACACTTCCATCTGACACTTTTGACTTTTTTCTTGGGACTGTGGTGTCACCTGTGACACTTGCATTTGACGATTTTGAAGTTTTCGAAGATCTGTTTGGTTTTGTCTGAATTTTTTCAGCTCGAATTTTTTCTTTACACTCCTCAACGTGATTCATCAATTCTTCATCTTCTTCGAAGATATCTTGAAAGTCTTTGTATTTGACTTCATACAGCAGACAAAAACTCAGAGTTTTGTAGTTGTATTGGGAAGGCTCTTGAAATAACCTACAAGATTTATACAAACGTGATTGAGACCGCGTGTGGACACCTAGGACCATTAATCCATACACAAGGCTCGCTCAAAGTATAATTATTACAAATCTCGGAGCCCAAAATGCGCAGATTCCTCCAGGTAAAAAACAGGTTCTTCATGTCCATCACAATTTTCGCAATTTGCATTGTAAACCTTGTAGTAGAAGTATTCAGATTAATGTTAAGACCGTAAATTAAATTGACGTTCACGTAATATACCCCCATAGATCCAGATCTCAAGATGTAAAGCGTTCTACGAACTTCTCCGGCGAGAAGGAACTCCACATTTGGTGGTATCAAGTACCTTTCCAAACATTCTGCTAGCTTGATTATGAACTTCGACTCAGTTTTCTACACAGAAAAGTAGTGCACAATCAACCGTTAACTTTGGGATTAGGAATTCAGTATTTAAGATAAAGGAATTTACAGAGAATAACGGTACGCCGTCCAGCAGGACGACCATATCGGTGTATAGAGCGTCATTTTTTAAGTAGTCTGGAGCATCATAAAGATAATGCTTGACATCTGCTCTCAGGTTCACTCCATGATGGAATTGATGCTTAAAAAAACAACAGGGAACACTTAAAATTGGCTTTCTACCATATAGATTCCACATACAGACATAGAAGCAAGTTTACGTATTCAAATCACACCTGTAGTTCGTAATGTTCGACTACTCGTCTTTGCAGAGGTTCTGGCATTGCATAATAGTCCATGAATCTTCGCACGGATACCAGTTTCTGGGTGAACTCCAGTCTATGTCAAAAATTAGATTTGACATGAGAGTAGGAATGCACCGGAGGTTTGATTATATAACATGAATAAACTGTATAACTTATTAACTTACTTGGGCTTAACAACACACGCCAGGGCTGATGTGAGTAAGGCAGTGTAATATCCGATAATGAAAAACCCTATTAATTGGAAGAGAATGGTGAATAAAATTTCCTTTTTATTTTGAGGACTGAAGTCTCCAAAACCGGCACTAGTTAGTGTCGCAGCTGAGAAGTAAAACGAAATTGCATAAGGTTTGTTCTTCGAGATTTCTTCAGGAGTCTCGTCTTGAACGGCTACTTCATGGTTAAGATCTTTGCTGTTCTTGTGACTACCTAGCCAAGTAATCTTAGGCACATCAATGCCGTGTTCATGGTCCCTGGCAGTCGTGCAGCTGTGATCTTCTTTACTAAATGTATAGGATAAATCAAGATTCTCTTTATCATCATAAATTTAAGAAAACTGAGGAAGTGTCTTATTTTCTCACGAGTCACTGTTAAGGTCAACGCAAGCGAAGAAGAACATCAAGCACGCGATGAAGTGGATACCGTACATCAAAACTAGCAAAGTTTGAATGATTCGAAACCAAAAGAGCTTCCTTGGGTAAATATTTTCCAAGTATCTGAGGAATCTTATGACCTTCCAGAACTTCAATGATTTGATAACGGAATCATAAAGTTGAGTCTAAGGTTGGAGAAACGCGGAAGTACCCACTCCGTAGATTTGTGTCGATCTGAGTGAAAATGAGCTCGATTAAAGTCACGAACGAAACTTACCCTGGTACTGTCTGCCCAAATTTCCAGAGGTATGGCTGAAACTATGTCCACGTAGAACATGAACTGCCGTTGTCTGATTTTTAACCCATCCCATAGTTTGAAGTAAATGCCTGCGTACGAAATCGTGAGAAATTCATTGTAGTATTAATATAAGTATGAGTTCTAGAATTAGGAAAGATCGAACTGACCTTGAACTGGGCATGCACCAAGTATTTCTAAAAATACATCAAGAAAGTATACAAACGTAGTGGCTTTCTCGAAAAATTGGTCGTTCGCATCGCACACAAAAGCTTCCCAGTTAGATGAAGATCCAAATGCAAGGCAGTAGGGACCGATGAAAGAATACAGAAGTGCAAACACCATGATCACGTAATTCCAATAAGCGATCCACCAAACTTTAGTTGTCAAGATTTCAGGTACAACACAAGTCAAGTATGGAGTGACGTGGTTCTTCTCATATTTTGGGTCAGTGCACGGAGTTTCGAAAATCACAAATCTCTGAAACAAATCAAACATTTTTTTGAATTTTACGAGAGGTGCTTTTGCAATGAGATCTTAATGAAAATATTAATGAATACAGTTAAAATTACATCAACATCCACGATTACGTCTTCTATAACCAGTTCATTATATCCATCTCCCCTGCAAACATTGTACAGGTCATAACGTTAATAAGTGAGTTACGTACTATAATTCATTATCAGTTGTTTTACCATCTTCCTATAGCTTTTGGCACAGGATCATCTTCGAGTTCATTGGCGTCTTCGTCTGTAAATTTCTTTTCCACCCAACAAACCGGATCAATACCAAACGCTTGATAGTAGTCATACATTTCCTTCATCTTTATTTCAGACCGGGCACGCATAAGATCCAGTAATTCATTGAACTTGTTGAAGATCAGCATTAATTCCTCTTTATCAATGCTGATAAACTGACAACAGGTGATGGTCTCCACAGATATTGTGTAGGGACACGAGAAGAAGAGATTAACTTCTCCTATAAGAGATCCAGCCCTGAGAACTGCAGCGCGCTTGGACAAGTCGTGTTTAGACATTGCTTGACACTCGCCTTGGATCAAGTAGTACATTTGATTTGCATAGCCTCCGTATCGGCAAAGAACCATATCAGGATTGTACAGAGAGATTTTGGCAACTTTAGACACTGCTCTGAGAAACGCTTCATCCAAATTTTGAAACAAAGAAGATTTGTGGAACATTTCCAGGCATACATCGTAGTACATGTCCTCTTGTAGAGACCGAGGAAGAAAATCGATAAAGGTAACTTTCTCAACTCCCTAGTAATTTGTCAAGTTAATTATTGTATTAGTATACTTAGCTGTATCGAGTTTTACTGCTCTAATTAACTTACTTCTTTGTAAGTCCAAAGGCATTTATAATAGTGTTCAATCTTAGCAGCAAAAAATTTGCTCATGCCGGCTTGTATCTAAAGCACAAATGGAAAGGGATTATTATTATTATATGGTAATATTAAAACTATTAAATAGCATGTTCGCGATGGCCCGGGTTAGATTCTAATAGTACCAAGAAATGTCTGATGGCAGCCAGTCGATGGTAGAGGTCAAATCGTGCTCCATCAACTTCTAATTGAAAGCTAGTAATTTCACTGGTGAAGTACCCGTTCAAAAAAATCGCACCCACGAGCATAACGAAGATACAAAACAACATCTCGTACTCATTCACAGCGTACAAATCCCCATACCTGCATTCGTATGTGCAATTAACGATTTGCGGAGCTGAATTTTATATCAAAAAATAATAAAACATTATCATACCCAACTGTAGTTGTCGTTGCCGTACTGAAGTGAGTGGTGAGAATGTACAAGTCTCTGAAAATAATACTCACTATTGTATTATATAAGTCATAACTCATGATTGGCTGAAAGTTCCTTGAATTTGAAACGTAAAAAAATAAAGTGACTTTTTACATGGGATCATGTCCATAACCAGGTTTGATACTGTCGATGTCTCTTGCCCACGTATTCTTCAAACAAGCAAGTTTTCTCCACAAAAGTTGGTCGACAGGATTCTAAAAAACATTATGGTTTATTTTAGGTGTGCTTCATATTATCTTTTAATTTTAACATAAAACGTGTATTACCAGCTTCAAAATTGCGAAAAGAACACAAGATACCAGGTTAATAAAAGCCAGGTACAGATTAAAGAATCTGATTATAAACAGCAACTGATCCGACATGATTCTCGACTCTTTCACTAAAGCTGTAATTCATTGAAAAACATTGAGGTGAAAATGTATTCCGGAAAATTGAGACGCTGATAGGTGAAGTAAATTCAATAAAATTACTGTAGAAAAATATGAAGCGTGGAATGCATCGCAGCAGAGTATTCATTCTATGGGGAAACGTAAAAGAAAAAATAAAGTTTGCTTATTGGCTGAAGTCTGCTGGATGTGCGATGATTTCTTACCGCAGGTAATCCATTGATGCGATGTCATCAAAGCTGTCCTTGTTCATAGAGAGCAGGTAAATACTGTGAATGGGGAGGAGACTCAAGAGGTCAAATATACAATAGAGGAATCGATAAGGTACTGAAATAAAAATTGGAGAAAAATTACATAACATTTCGCCGCAATCAATAATTATTATTACCAGCCAGACAACAGAGTAGAAAGCACTTTTTAAGTTGAACGATCACTTACTAGGAAAAATGATGACTTCAGATTGCGTCTTGTACCTCCAAAGTTCGACACTGAGCCTCACAATGACATCGAAAGCAAATAAGAAGTCTAGGCCGCCGACTGAAGCCCATACAACATTGTTGTGGTACGTGAAGATGATTCCGAACAGAGTAAATACAGTATTGAGAACGATGGTAAAATAGATGAAGATTTCCCACAACATGCTGTAACGCGCTAAGTACTTGATGTACCACGGAGTTTTGATGTCGTATATTTTGTAGTATCCCTTGTACCGCAGATCTCCAGCTGTTCGGAAACAACCTCGTCCTATTTCATCCTCCATATCCCTCAGGGACACTCTGGATTTACGGGTAATTTCTCCTCTCCTTTTACTCTTCTTCTTTTTCGTCTTTTTCGACTTAGACGTTGGTTTTGCATTTTGGGATTTCTTTTTCTTCCCTGGTGGTTCTGGACCAATACTCACGTGTTTGCTGGCGATTTCATTTTTTTCGGAACCCTTTGCTCGTTCTCTTGCTTGCTTGTTCGGCTCGGGAGGTTCCCCTTGCCCGTCAAGGTCCATCTTTGCTTTCTGTAACTCGAACTTAACCTATTTTATGAACCAACCTAAATACGATTCAACTTGAATATGTTATGCCTCTCTAGGAAATGAAACACCAAGAAATCCAACTTCTTCTTCAGCCGATGTGCAAGCAAATCTGGACCTGGAAAAACATTTGCACGGTCAGGTTGCTGCCTTGTTTACTGTTAAGAATGGTGGTGTGTGTTTATTGAGAGTTGAGAGCGTCTTCTTTCAATTTTTTCCCCGTGGAAACTGTCATTGGCACTTGAAATGATGGAACAAATATGAATCGATGTTCGTTCACACGATAAGTTCTTTGTGGCAAATGGCGTGGAAGAGATTGTCAAATGTCACTTGTCAATTTTATTTCTTGCTGAGAGCGACGTAAATAGGGTAAGAAATGATGTAGGCGCACAAGAAAAACAATAACAATGCTCCAATGCTGAATATTATGCAGTTGAATCTCTCGGATTCCTTCAGTTTGATGTAACACTTGCAGCAGTTGTTCTTCACTTTACTTTGCACCTGATAAGTACACCAGCAGCAGTCCTCGCAGGAGCAGCACTTAGGGAGGCCGCACTTCCTACGCTTCGTCGAAGGTTGCGTGGTTCCTTGGCTGCCAACGTGGGTGATGTGATTTGAGGAGAATGAATCTCCGCTGATGCCACTGAGGATGGACCCTGAGTTGGAACCTCTCTTCTCGCGTATCTTTGGACCATCACCGTAGTAGTTTATAGCTGTGGTGGAAACTTTGCCGTCTCGCTTGTTCCTGTGCTTTTTTGGTGGGGGTGGAAGGTTGTCAAGAAATGCCGGTTTGGAACTTGTAGGGTGTGAGTCGGAGGTGGCAAGCTCTTTCAACGACTTGTCTGCGGGATTTTTCGTCGCGGGGTTTTTAGGAGGAGGTTCTGTGGGTGGAGTAATTTGGATCATTGGAATCGCTGTTGAACTTCCGTCACGCTTTGGTTCGTCACCAGCGGGGCTTGAGAAGAATGAAAATGCGGGGTAAACGACTGTGGGGTTTTGATCAATTGAGCCCTTCAATTTAGAAACAGAACGCTTGCTTAATCTTGGGATTATTTGGAATTTACAACAATTATTTATATGCAGCTAATAAAGAAATTGAAACACGAGGATTCTTTGTTTTTCTAACCTCAACGTCTATTCTTTTCCAGAATGAGAGCTTACGATGAAACGATTTACTTTCCACTTCCTTTGGAGAAAGTCCTTCGACATTTTCATTGAAATCTACATATGTGTGATCCTTTTTGGGTGTGGATTCTTGGGCTACTTCTGTTACGTTAAGATTTTGGGGTTCAACATGTTCATGGCAGTTTGGTGATAGCACTTCTTCACCTATTTTAATTATACAGTGCTCGGAGTATAATGATTCTTCATTATTCTCAGGATTTGTGACGGACTCTTCTGAAGCTGAATTCCGAGGACCTTCGAAATCGGAGTCAAAGTCATAATGATTAATCTCGACTGCAGTTGAAGAGAAGACTGGACTGGCTGGAGGCCGAGTTTCAATCGCCTCCTGTGCATGAGAGTTTAAATTAGATATTGGATAAAGATTGAAAATAGATTATTGTTTGGTAATTTGTACTGGAGAGTCCAGGAGTTCCAGTGGACTGCTCATGCCTCGTTGATATCGCGTCAGGCGTCAGGCAACTTTAGATCTGAAGAGTCTAATTTATTAGACTCCGGATTTCGACTTTAATGCTTTTGGCTGGTTGTATTTTCTGTTGCAATTAACTGCAAGCTAAACTTCACGAAAGATGTGTCGAGTACGGTTACCGAAGGTATGAAGCATTCATTACTGCATAGACGGCAAGAATATCGGAGTGTTGGAAGTTTCACTTTTAAAATTTAGGACCTTGGAAGTTTCCTAAAAACTCCATGTTGCCTTTAGTTGCATTACTTATGTGCATTGAATATCGGTTGTAATTTTATATTGTGAAATCAAGACAAAAGCCCAAAGTGTTGAGACTTATTCATGTTATCATTTTTGTCATGTTCTGCATATGTATAGAAGTATAGACTGACATGACATTCGGTGTTGCTGTCATTTACTGCATTGGATTATTCACTCAATATAGATAGATTTATTCTCGTTGCATATAAATAACACAATTCGACCAACGTACAGCACAGCACTATTGATGTGCTGGAAGGATATATAATTTGTTAGTCGATAAGCATAAATGATTCTGTATGCAACAATGTAACTCGTATAAATATTACATATTAATCCTTAATTTTATGCATTCATAAGTACATTCTTGTTATTATAAATTACTAATGCTAATATTCTTATAATACAATCCATCGCGAATTTTAACATTGTCCCTCCGTGTTGATGCTTAATGTTTTAAAGTTTTAATGCTATTTTCATTTCAGGGAGCAAGAAGATGTAGAATTTGTAGAAATGATTGATTTGGCTGGTCAATTTTGTAATGTACTTGCTACAGATATATATAATCTACACACTTAATATCATCCAATTTGACTTCAACTAGACATCTATATTGCTCATTTACACATTTATTGTATAGTATAATCAAGTACATATATTTTTGTATTTTACTCTTGGTAAACAGCGTGCTGCCTTCAAATGTGCACTTGGAATTTCATTTTGATATTGAAGACTTTGAGAGTTTTGAAAAGTTAAAAGTTGT
>JAQGAD010001103.1:0-23435 GCA_034696625.1 Isotomurus palustris | reverse complement strand
CGTTACAATTTACGACAATTGAATTTTTGAGGGGAGATATTTTATGCATGATGTTTGTGAGTGGAGAGATCCCATCAGATAAGAATTCACAAATGGAGAGCTGAATCTAAAAGTCATTTGAATTGAATTCCCATCACAAATGGACTCGGAAAGGAGGAACTGCCCACGCAGTCCAGATTGATTAGCTTTATCCAGATGAGTCACCCCGACCCTGTAATTTGCTCACAGAGTACTCTCAAATCCTTTCAAACGAACTCATCCTTAAGCTTTAGTTACTCACATACAAATCTGTTGCTCTGACGAAGCCTTTCCCTGTTCATCTCTCCATCTCCTTCCATATGCAACTTCTCTACCTCACCAAGAAGAGCCTCTCTTAACTTAAAACTTGACATATTGCGTCGAGTTCAACGCCTTTTTATGTAGCCAACCACATACAAATGTGATTTAAGATTGCTGCTGCGGACAAACGTATATAGCATCTCCCAACACTTCCTCAGGTGGGCGTACTTCACGCAACTTTTATTTGTTGCTCTTGAAGGTCTTGCCAAAGTAAAA
Source organism: Isotomurus palustris (assembly GCA_034696625.1). NCBI lineage: Eukaryota > Metazoa > Arthropoda > Collembola > Entomobryomorpha > Isotomidae > Isotomurus > Isotomurus palustris. The sequence continues at coordinate 22,880 of JAQGAD010001103.1, read as the reverse complement.
AAATCACTGAATTATACCTGCTGCTGCCCTTAGCCTTTTATATACATAAAAATGTACAACACACTAACACATCTCTGTCTCCAAACCTATTTCATGTATAAAGTCAAATCAGGATCTTGTTTCATTTAAATTCAACACTGTAAAAGTCCATGAGACAACTTGAATAGCCACAACATAATTTCAAATTACTCTGAATTGTGTGAGTTAATCTTTCATCTCAAAGCTCGAATGCTTACAATATATTGCCTTTACATGTTTAAGCTTTGGAATTAAGGAATATTTAATTTCATGGTGGCAAGCGTGTAACACGATGCGAGATAAAAGGCAGCGCTGTTCTCAACATAAATATTTTCGTTGTAAATGAAGTGACTACTCAATTCAAGTAGGATGAAATTGGAGAATATTTCTGACACTCGCTTTAATGAAAGAAATGGTGAGTGTGTCTCAGGAGAAGAATTGGGCAAATGGAGTACTGGAAATGCTTTCTGATTCACTCCAATGATCTTCAATGAGTCCATTTAAATTCTAATTTATGTGTGTGTGTGTCTTGGATGATGATGAAGAAGACTTCTACCAACGCCGTTTCTCTCACTACGCGAGACAGCTTGAGTTGGTTCGTCTTTATTATTTTTTACACTTCTACTAGTCCATCAAATACCAAGTCAAAGTCATAATCCCTAATGAGATGGAGCGTATCTAGATTGAATCATGAGAGTAGAGTATTCTGAGAAATCATAAATTACTCGCTCAGCTCTCCATCACCTCCTCTTTGCCCTTAGAGAAGGAGAGTCTGGCGAAGAATTAATAAGATTTGTGCGCTCATGGGCTAAATTACGTTGATTTTTGACGAACCTTTAAACAGAAAATTTAATTACTGACTGCAGTTCATCTGTAGGTTAAGCGCATTCGATCATTCGATGAAGGTTAACAGTTAATAGTTAACAGTTCTCTTGATGGCAGTAGAGACTTTTAATTTAATTCTTCCTCACGTGCGATCCCTTTGAAAGTAACAAGAGAAATGTATAATGCAATTTTTCGATTGTTCTTAACTTACTTGTCATAACATAGCCAAGTTGAATTCATTGTGGCATGTTGTTAGTTGTTTGGATTAAAACTGTTTGTCGAAATGCAATGAATCATCTCTTGCTGGCTTGTTGTTTTCCTACGTGCTGTGATTGAACACTTTACGCAAACCAATCTTCGCATCAATGAATGTTGTTTTGTTCAGAAGACAAATAGTGTGTCCTTGTTTGAACAATTTAATTTGATGTTAAATTGAAAGTATGGATGGAAAATGGCAAAATCCAAGGGAATGCGTGGGAACTAACCTCACAATCATTCAAATCTCGAATAAGCGTGGTATTACTTTTCCTTTCGATTCAATTGGAGTGCATGGCTATATTGCATTTGATCTGCAAGTTTGCAATATGAAATCTAGCACACATATATATGACATTAAGTTCATGCTAGTTGAAAGTTTATCATCATAGACTATACGGACCAGATGAACTCTGTTGAGTAACGCTCGTTGAGAGTAATGGGAGTCCATTACATAAGTTTGAGCAGTCTTGGCTCAGAACTTAGAACTTTCCCCAACAAGTAGCCGTTTGCGGCTGATTTAAAGGATATCATGTTGCCAGTAACCAATCAGAGTTTTTATGATAGTAACTGTAGCCATTTGGCCTGAGTGAACATACACAAGAAGAGTGTACCAATATGCTAAGTGGAAAATGAGAGAGTTAAATGCAGAAATCCCCTCGAGGTAATTAGACGTTAGACATTCTCAGCTACCGACTCATTATATTATTGCAATAAAATACACTCCAGTGGAATTTAACAACTCTGCTTGTTCCAACAGAGCATTTCATCTCGCAATGGCAGTGGCAGTGGCAGTGACTGTGAGAGATACTTTGGGATTTGGAACTGCCCGAGAATTCAACAGCAGCAGCCATACAGTGTACGCACTATGGTCCTTTTGTAGGCTGAATTAATACAATCATGGCTGGACGGAACAGGCAGACTCATTTATTTACTGACAAAATATCTCCTGTCTACTTGAGCGAAGTCCCTTGGTGGCTGAACCATTATCATCCAAGCTGTTCTCTGACTCTTCGAATTCATCTGTACATCGCGACTGAAATACAACAGACGAGTGAATAGTGTAATGAAAGCACAAGTAGCTGAAAAGCGAACAACATGAAGTTGAGTTCAAAAAAGAGACATACACTTCCCATATATGGCTACGAGGCACTTAAACGAAAAAGACGACAGGGCTGAATGCTCTGATGGTATTTCGAACCAGAGAATCTGCTACCACAATACCTTATAAAACTACTACTGCGTTACCAGTTTAACCTAAACGTAACTATGATATGAGCTAACAGCCGCACTAATGACTAATGACACAAGTGAAAAACGCTTTTCTATCGCATGAGGAATTCGAAAATCGTGATTTCACTCTCAGAAACAAAAGATAAATATGTTTATAAAGCGTGTCTTCTACCTATATTAACTTCCATATAGAGACTATACATATATTCAAACAGGACTGGAGTGAGTTAAACTCTCTATTCAGAATTAAATTTGGTCACTTTCCTGTCGTGACTGTCTGTGATCTCCAGTTTTTCTGTAGAATGTCAGGAAGTCCAGTGAAAGTATATGTTAATTTCTACTTTGCCAAAGCTTCTAAAAAGTCTGCTTAACAAGTTTATTTCCATTGAATCTCATCTCAACCTTCCACTTCAAATGTAACGTCAGCATGAGCCTCTCGGAGAAACTACAGAGAGTGGATTTTAATCAGACTTTTCGGAGCATATACGATTTTTCACTCAAATGAATACTTGCGGTTGTGGCACTAACCGGGTGTACGTTAGTCTAATGCAAACTTTACTTTCACCCTCTGACCGCAAGCCTTCAGAGAAATTATCTCCATAAAGCAGGAGAGTCACATTTCACAACCCATCCTAGGGATCCTGTGCAATTATGGCGTAACTATCCACACACAAATACAAAGCTGGCTGTGTTTAATCAATCGAGTCTCCAGTCTTCACACTCACAGCCGAGCCGTTTGACAACCGAATGCGAAATGATCCTTACATATTGCCTTTCAAGTGAACCTGGTATTATTAGTCTTAAAGTATTTATCCCATTGCATTAGAATTCACCGTGCGTCTTGTAAACTTCAACGGGTGCTTTTAAGTGTACTTTTTGTTTCGTCACATGTTGAGAACAGTCACACAAATATAAATACAGTAGAAGTGAATGCATGCAGTAAATGGTAATTACTAGGTTCATCAAAGCGACCGTGTTGTGAGTGTGTGTAATGTTCCTTGATTCTAATTACACGTATAAGTATCCTGGTGGGGTTAAAGAGTGTGGTGAAGAACAAACAGTTTCATTTTCATACTGTGTTCCTCCAAGCTATCATGATATTAATAAAATACTCATGTCTATCCTCCCGTTGTCTGTTTGAGTTGTAGCGAAAAGCAAAATCCATTTTAATTAAGCTATATATACGTGTGGGAGCACTATATAGTGAAATTAATAATAAGTGAATATAAAGTGTGTATAGTTGTTGCTGTTGGCTGTGCGCATTCATTGATTAACACAAGACTTATTATATGGTGTGTATTTAGTTTCGTACCCTTATATCTCATTCTCACTTGTTTTTCCTTTCTTCTCTTCTAATGAAGAAGATTATCGTTAAATACCAAAATTTACTAACATGAGGATGATTTAGGAGGCGAACAAAAGGATAAGTGACGATTAAGGAAGACACCGACAGGGGATGCGGGTAGAATAGAATGAGAATGAGGGTTTGTCCGGTGTTGATGAACGGAGACGGAGGAGGGTAAAGGTAAGTAAAGAAAGGAAGCCAGCGGGAGGTGAAGATGATACTATTTACTTGACTGTGTTTCTTGTAATAATAGAAGAGAGTTTTAGTAATGGTTTGATATACTTTATATGGACAACCGTCTTCTCTCTCCACTCTCAACTTTCGACAAAGCCAGCGCAACCGAAATGTTCATATAAATTTCATAACTCGCATTATAAATGCATGAGAGATACCAGAAACATTTGAAACAACTCTCTGGACATTCATGTATGATACACTTTTCTTCCAACCTGTCTTGTCTCCTCAGTGCATGAAATTATTTCCAGAAGGATTGGACCTTTCACATGCCATCAGGAGAAATACAACTTGACTGATGTCGTGTCACCTCTCTACATAATAATAATCATACTTGTCCCAACCTCAGAAATGACTTCTTCAAAAAAAACCTACGCGCAGAACAATGAAATGAGACACGGAAAAATTAAACTCCCTTCAACTCATCCTACACTCTGCTCGTCTACTCGCATCAGCTATACGGTGATGAATTATAGACATCTTTTTCTATTTCTCCTGACACATGATTATTTTTATGTGTTTGTTGTTAACACACATGTGAGCCCAATTTCCATATATGGCTTGAGATATTAATGCGCACAAGAGATAATAATAATATATGTTATTATTATCTCTAATTGTAGCTTGCAAAAATAGCTACAATTAATTTTACGTTTTTACGTAACCTAAGCTTGCTTTATATTATCAATTGTCGCGGCATGAAAGATAAAAGATTCGATCTCGTTACTCTAATCACAAGACTTAAGGATCTTTTCTGAATGCGATGAGACGATTAATGAGTAAGAGATACAATGTACAGATGCAGTATAATGAATCCGATTATGGTTGGAGATAAAGTGTGTTTTTCCTTCTCAGTCAGTAGAATGAGGAATCAGCTGAATCGAGAAGAGCTCGAGCAGACGAGAAGTGAAGAGCGAGCAAGCTCTCTCATTTTTTATCTTCTAACAAGATTCGTTTGCTTTAGTAAGTCTCACCGAGTTGTAAGTAATTTGTAGCAATTCAATTTAACTTGGAAAACTTTGTTAACGACATACTTCCTAAAATAAACGTGCCTTTGGAAAATAGGAAGGAAAGTAGTGGAATGAGTGGAGAAAGAAGTGTAAAAAATAAGCCTGTATTCCATCACTCTCCACCAACTCTGTCACTATTTCCTCAGCTGAAAAGGCAAAACTCAAACGAAACTTAGTTGATGGCTAACTCAATCGAAATAACTAACTTTCCTCAATTCAACTTCAATCGTAACTCGTTCTCTATGTTGTTCTTTCTTGGCTTAAAGCAGTTTCATTCGTTCTCATTAAAAATACTTTCCTAGTTTATCCTGATGTGCAGGTATTGGTACAAAGCTATATTGTCTCATAAAGAAGCTTTTCAATTGGGCAATACAATTTAAGTAATTTAACATGTAATCTTATGCTTTCTCCAACTTCCTACGTTGTTCACGCGTGGGTGTATTTGTGTTTTCTATCGTTCACACTTCCTCTTGTAACACTTCGGCAGGATGCAGTTACATAATAAGCTACGATATATATAATGCACGATTATTGAGAAGTTTAGATCCTTACCAGTTGCCGGAAGGAGCCGTGCAGGAGATGTGAGGAGTACCTGTTCAGCGCCTGAGTTGTCCTTTTGTGACAGCAGCCTCTGTTTGACTGCTTTCTCAAGGGACTGTGCTTGCTGGACTAATATGCTAACGACAAGCAAATTTCCGGCTGAAAGTCGCTGTCAACTTGGAGCTTGAGATTAGACGCTTAGCAGGAGCAAACACTCTTTCATCAACAGTTCAGAGTGATACAACACTTGAGTCCGGCAAACGAGATAAGGAAGTATTTATTTTATACCTTTTTTCGTCCCCAGTACTGCAACCGTGTGATAGTAAAATCTAATTCGCTATCGCACTTTTCTTGAGTTTCTGCACGAACCTTCAGAGTTGCTTACTCATGTACTTTGTTTTCAGCTCAACCATGCAATATTGCAATATAGAGACGGATGCAATTCAACTCTTAGTCTAATCAGCAGGAATAAATTCACCAGCACGTTATATATAAACCTCCAACGACCAACCTCTGAGAAATGTTGATATTTTAAATATAAATCATACGCGAGACTCTTTCTGGGTTCAATGTTTCAATATTATGATCTTGAGATTTGCAAAAAGGTCAAAATTTTATTCATTACATGCCATTAGTATCGGCCTGCACTGCAACTGTCATACAGCCAGAGAAATTTATTGCTACGTTAACTGTGTATATATAGTGAGTAGTTAAATGTATCTGCAACTCGTCTGGAGGTCGAATGGTTCAGCGGTTGGAGTAAATGTTAACTTTATCCCACTCAAGAAAGAGAAGTTAAATTACGAGAATACAGGGAATCAAATGTGTGTTTCTATTTTTGAGTTCAAGTGGGTATATAATAACTGTTCAGATGAAACTGAGAGTACTTTTCTGTGTGAATTATGAGAATGTGTCACGAAACACACGACTTGCTGCTCCTACTACACGGCAGGTTAAATAGCTTGATAAATTTACGATTGGAGAAATATAATCGGTGTTATTTTGTATGATAGGAATTTTGAGGAAGTTTCACTTTTTCAGTGAGACAAGTTTTATACTTGTGTGTGTGGGTAAGTATAGTAGACTCTGTTGAACAATGTAAGTTCACAGCAAGTTGCTGTCTGCTGCAAGAGATTCAGAAGAATACTGAGGCTTGGGGGCAAGGAGGGTGCTGATAAAACTGGAACTGGGAACTTCTCTTTTGTGAGATGACTTGGAGTTTGGTTGGTGAGAGTTTTGTGTAATGTTCAATGTGGAGGAGAGACGAAGAATGAGCGATTCTGTTTCCCCTTCTGCTGATGGTAGAGTTCGAAATCCGGGTGGTTGCGAGGCATTCGTCCGCATGCACACAGTGGATGGATCCCTTTGCTATTCGAGTCCCTCTTACTATTTCAAACAGTGTGGTTGCTGCTCTAGAGAAGAAGTAAAGTACCTCGTCTTAAAGGAGGCGAATTTATAACCTCTCTTGCCTAAAACCTAAGTTTGCTTTGATTGGACTGGTCGATCTGAAGTTATATACTCGATACAAAAGAGAAAGCAGGTTGAATAGGGATCAAAGCTGTTGTATAATACAAGGATACACTTATTGCAACCTGTTTTCCTCATTATTGCCAGAGTCTGAGAGCCAAAAGGATTTTAATAAGGTGAAAACTCATGTGTGATGAAGTTTTGTTGGTGAAAGCAGCAATTAAAAATAATTTCTAAGAGGTTGAGGGTCTAACAGGTTTATACATGGAATAATATAGGTGGGTGGTGATGATTCAGTCGAGTAGGAATGCTATTGAAAGGTTGAAATGAAAAGATTTGTAAATCGGATTCACAGTTGGTCGTGTTCCCTACGTGTAGTCGGAGGTCTCGGTATTGAATTGAGAAGGAAAGTGGTTGGATTCCATATTCAGAATTAGTTTCATGCACAAATGCCTTCTCCATGTCTGCAGTCGTAACTCGGATGTTTTTACCGAGAATAGAATCCTCCCGATTTCAACTCGTTGTCAAAAGCCCTTTTTTCCTTTTTCTATTCAGTCTCCATCGAAAGCTGGAAGTAGCAGCAGCAGCATCCTCACTGCCACCGAAAGCAACCACATCTCCCCGAGAGGGTCCAATCCCTTCAGTACTTACACTTGCCAACCAAATATGCCAACCGAGAAGATCCGAAAACTCCGAGAAAGTTAGCTTGAAGTGGTGGTTCGTGATGGTACTTCGTGCTCATAATGCTTTCATGCATTACGTATCAGGGATGAATGTATACATAACCCAAGACATTACACGCGTGGACGTTGAAATTCAAATTTTCTCCATTTCCTTCACTCCCATAGGTGTACCTGCACGTTTACCTCTACAGACATCAATTCATCTGCATTTAAGCTATTTTCATAAAAGCCCTTTTCTACCTCAGAAAAAAGATTTACATCTCCGGTTTGCTTTCATATACATCAAAGTCAGCTGCACACAATGCAAAAGGAGCTCACAAGTTCACAACAGAACTTGTTATGCTCACACAAGTGAATTACGATAATACAGAGTCAGTCTCCCAGTTTTGTCCATTACACACACATATTACAAATTGGTAAAAGAAAGCTCTCAGCCCGAGAACGGAGAATTCAAAGGTTTAAGAAAATCCTCCTTTAAATATTAATCACAATTCAAAGAGAATGCTATATAGGGAAACAGGGATGGGAAGGGCAGTGTGGCGAGACTGAGGTCATAAAAGCTAACTTCTCTCTTCTTCAAAGCTGCGATCTTTCGTGGAGTAGATCATATGTTGTGTGGATGCAGGCGTTAGTATTGTCATAACCTGTTCATTCTGCAGTAAACTTTTTGTGCTTCTCAACCGGACTATTCGTTCCAACGAGAATACTGCACCAGGGTGTAACAAAAATCTTTTGATGATTTCGTTTTCGTAGAACTTTGCCAATTTTGAGTGAACAATATACCCCCACTGTATGACCATCTACGAAAAAGTAATTTTGAGTCTGAAAAACTAGAAGCCCACAAAGGTCCCATGCTGCTGCTGCTGCTGCCTTCCCTTTAGTGGATCACAGTATAAAGCTGATTTCAGTCTCTGGACCAAATTTCTCCTTCATGCTGCTCCCTATTCACACAAATACCTTCTTAACAATTGAGGCATGAATGCATTTGATTCTCAACCTGACCGCCGAGACTGCTACGAAGTACGAAGTAGTGAACCCAGGGAATAAATTACAGACTGACTGAGTACTTTCTCCTCACAGGATTACTTTCCTCAATTACACACCACACGGGCCCAGCACACTCAGCAAAGATTCCCCTAATCAGCATCTTTTACTGCACGAGATGCATCATTTCCTTAGGTGAAAGTACTTTCCTCCCTGGATCATCTCAACAAACTCCAAGAGTTGTGTATTAATTGCGACTCTCCCAACAAACTTAAGAAATGTTGTGCCACGTCAAACAAACTAGGAGTTATAATAACTAACTTTCGTCAGTTCTTTCCTTCCGCAATCATCCATGAGTTCTCTCTTCTTAAGTTCAGTTTCAGTTTATTCTGCCTAGCCGTGTGTATGAGTGAAGTGGGAAGCTATGTGTGTAAAGATAGATCATGTCAAAAATTAATTTTCTTCTTCTAGTCACAACTCATTTCCTGTCACTCAGAGGAAATGAAACAAGAAAGGTGGAAAAATGAAACATTTGTGAACAGTGAGAAGTTGGCTTTCACATATGCTATGGCCCATTTCGTATCACACGCATTTACTTTATAATATTCTCCCTCTCTACAGGAAAATGTTCTTACACTATTGTAATTTCGACGCAGGGTACATTTGAGCGACTTTTTAACATGAAATATGAAGAATTTATAAAGAATTTCTTGTTTTTAGACTATGTAACCTCGAGTTGTCAGGTCCTAGAAAACTATTTCAATCTTGTTTCTTCTTCTCGTAACCCGTGAATTCTTTGCATAGTCACTGTTGTCATTTTCGTTTTTGTGTTTCCTCACATTTCATGAATTCTTGGACCCATCTTTCCGTCATCTTAGTTTGTGACAGACTGGGCAGAGCACAGACGTACTCTGGTAGAAAGATGACACCATTTATCGGAATGACATGGCACTCAACTAGGTATATGCATACAGAATGACAGATGGGATTTGTCCCAGAAGGCGCACAACAGTGGAGAAAGTAAATGGTGGACATTTCGCAATTTTGTGACCAAAATGAAAAAGTGAGTAGCCTTCAGGTGTTGAATATCAGTAAAAGCATCGTGTGGATGAGTGAGAGGCTCTGAGGTGAGACATAATAGGAGAGAGTAGTGTAGTACAGTCACATGGCGAAAGTACTTCTTGTATCGGAGTTGGTTGGAGGCAGTATTAGTTGTTTTCCTCAGAAGAATGAAATGAAGAAGAGGGGTTGACAGAATTTCCGTCTTGAGTTGTGTCACTACATAAAGAGGTTGGTTGGCAGGAGCAGAAGAGACTCTCTTCTTGAGTAAAGAACTTTCTGCCACACTGCGTTTGCCGGGTACTTGAGGGAAAAACCTAAAATCGATCTACTTCTCGCCTTTCCTTCCCTTCTTCGTCCCATTTCTTCTATTATTGCTCCTACTACTCCTAAGGTTAGAGGAGTGTGTATGTGTATTCTGGTGCCTAAGGAAAGAGCCTTCTTCACTCTCTCATGACTGCCTCTGTTGTCTTTCCTGTTGTCTCCCTTCTCTCGCTCCCAAGATGAAGATGCTACAGACAAGATAGAAGGAGACAATAACACTGACAATTCTATGAAGATCAAGTAACGAGCTTTGCAACCAAATCAATGCTTTCCTTTCTTTTCTCTTTCACCATTCTTTATATAGCCACTTTCATCTGATAATCAGGTTTTATTAATTTAACACAATGCCTTCTTCATTCTTTCACAGTATTTTTCAAGGACTCGGGTTTAAAGTTTCTACGCAAACAAGATGACAAATTCTTCAGGGAACCTATTCTTTATGCCATTATATCTACTTTCCAAACCTCTTTCGACATTACAAGTAGTTTTCCAAAGGAATTTCTCTACTTCGCAGTTGAAAGTTTGAAAGTAAATATTGTTAAGATGGGGTTTTTGAAGTAGAAAATGACAAAAAGAATGGATAGATGAGGTGAATCGTTGAATCTGTCACTATTGATTTAAACAAGCATCATGTCCCGGAAAGGTGAAAGAGCCATCGGTGTTTATTATCATCGTGGTCCACTATCAGCTTCGCTTCTTTGGACAAATATTTCGATTCCGATTTAGATACAGACAACAAAACTAATAATGCTGGCTAGTTTGACAGTCTACAAGGGACGCGATGAATGATTGTGCTAATCGAAAAGAAACGCTGTATTGCACGAGTCATAACATGAGAGTGTAAATAAACATTTGGTAATCATGCACAGCATTATGCAAATATTTGTCCATTAACGAAGCCTGTGACAAGCCACTTTACGATCTCACCTTCTAAGCGAACAAATGAATGACCATCTGGCAAAACACAGCCACGCACATCATAAAATCTCATGCCAACACCACATGTATGTCAGTATATTACAGACGTTATAATGAAACGATAAGTGGTCGACGTGAACTCTAATTCTCACTGCTTTCATCAACTTTTAATCTTTTCTCCGTCTGTCCTTTTTCAGCTGTAGCGTGTGTATCGCAAACATTATCTATGATTTAAGTAGATCATAATTAGGAACTTCATTTCTGAAGTCGAAGTACATTCTGAATCTGGTGATTTATAACTTCACGCTAACTACTTATGCATAACTTTTGATTTTGGTAAATTAATATAGATGTCTTGCACTTTGCAAAGCTCATCAGATCATCACTCACAAGTCACAGGCCTACATTATTGCACCATTTGTGCAGTTGATTAATCGTGTAATACATATGCATTGAATGTGCTTTACAATTATGTAGTAACGAATAAATGTGCTTTATATACAGGGTGATTCACGAAGATGGGCCACACTTTCAACCCTCATAACTTTTGACCCTGCAGTCGTACTGAAGAAATAATACTTTTATGTGAAAGCCAACAAAATTTCCTATCGGTTCGTGCGAAAAAAATTTCGGAATTCGTAACGCGAACGGACCTATAGGCGTCCAATTGGAAAATGTACCCTAGGCAATGAAAAAACCTCGGCTCTCTAAAACCCAAATTTCTGAAGTAAGAAATTAATTCCAAGACCAAATTCAAACTGCCGTTACACAAAATCAACAAAAGCACTGAATCAGTCTGATTTTACCTATCGATTAATGATTTTAAACGATTTGGATATCCTTTCGCTTTTGAAGAAAAATCTATGAAATAACTTAGCATCCAAAATATCCAATTATTGCAAATAATTGTCGAAAATGCTGATTAGTTTTAGGTAAGGAAAGCAATTATGCTTCTTGAGAAAAAAATCAGTGTCGAAATTTGCTGTTTAATATCAGGGGGTATGCTTTCATTGCCTAGGGTACATTTTCCAAATAAATGCCTATAGGTAGGTTCAGGTTACGAATTTCGTAATTTTTTTCATACGTACGGATAGGAAATTTTGTTGGCTTTCACATGAAAGTATTATTTCTTCAGTACGACTGTAGGGTCAAAAGTTATGAGGGTTGAAAGTGTGGCCCATCTTCGTGAATCACCCTGTATAATAACCTTTGTTTTATAATGTATTTATCCAAAATTTTTACAATTATATCTTTAATACAATAATTAGATGCGAAATTCGTATTCTTTTAAAAAAACCATGTTAGTTTATGATTACTAACCAATCTATTTTCTATGCGTTTATTCATTCACTATAAAATGTTGAAGCATCGATTCAAACTACAATTGTACTTTCAAAATTATCCATTTTCTCCTTCAATCATTCCAGCATTCCAAAAGCCAACACGATCTCAATCTCTGAAGTCGATAGTTTGTCTGCAGGACAATAATTATACGAAACTATTGTACTCTGCTCTGAGACCATTGTGCGTAATTTACAATGCCAATTGTCTGTTGAGAAGAATAAAAACTAGTAATATCAAACTTCTTTCTCCGTGCTTAATCTTTTATGAAAAAGAAGTAAAAGTTGGTGAAAGTGAGCATGGATTACTAAACTCAAAAGAGCCTCTCTGAATCAAATAACGAGAGGATTCTTCATGTACAAAAAATATTCATCATGTAATGTATGTTTTTCATTCTCTACCTACCCTTTTTATGAAGGAAGACTCCAGGAGCTATATGCTTGTTGTTTTGTTCGCCCAATAGAAAGCACAGATTCTGTGGAATTTTAGTTTATGAAAGTAGAAAACGTCTATTCAAAAGGTTTGAGAAGGCAGAACCATTGTACTGAAAGATGAAGTGTAAGACAAAACGGAACATCTCATTATCTCAAAACAATTTTTTTCGTTTCAAATTCTAGTTTAGAAATTCCAAGAATTGGCACTTGAGTTAAGTTATATCCACATCCACGTCCTTTGATAAACGTCCTCTTGATTTAGGAAATAAAGTTTTAATATCTTTGGGTTCAATAAGATCCAGTGATATATTACTTCACTGTCAGGTTCGCTTCTACATTCTACCCCGAAGAACCTTCCTTTTGTAGCCTGGAGTAATGAAAGAGTCTCCAAGGTTCAGTGTGTAACTACTGACATGAGAGCATGCATGTATCCATTTACAGGATAAGGTTTTACAACCGTACTTAATTTGATAATTGTAGTGTTGTGTAAAAGGCACATTCGTTTGGAAGAATATCATGCTGAGAAGTTAAATAGAAGCAAAGGACGACGCAGTACCTACATATACACATTTAGTTTCCGAAGGCAAGACAAAAGAGCAAATCTTTAGCGTATCATTAAAGCGTGAAACTGTACGCTTATTTTCTAATACTAAATTTTATGAATACCAATATAAAGCATCGGCTATGGTCCTTTCGTTTAAGAGTATTATTTCATGATATCTCCAGAAGAATTAAGTTCGGAGGGAAATACTTCATCTTGAGTGTGACGATATTAAGTGGATCACCGTTTTATGTACAACAGTAAAACTTGCTTATTGTCAAAGTTCCTCGAAACCTGAGCTGATTCCTGTTGTTTAAATTTTGAACTTGGTTCGAAGTACGAACCTAGTGAAGTTCTGAATATTAAAACTTTCTGCTACTACTGAGCTTCTGGTGCTTCGGTTGGTAATTGGTGGTCCAGGCTGAGAGGTTTCATATACTCCTGCTAGGTTATTTACAATTTTACAATAGTGAATCTGTACTAACTAATTGTAAGAAGCAAGCATAACAAGTGAGGTTTCATAAAATCCACGTTGAAAGCTTCATTGAGGGCTAGTCAAAATATGTTTATGAAGAAATCTGATAAAAATGGAATGCTTTAGGGTCTGTTACTTAAAACTTCTGCAGAAACTGCCGAATTAATAACAAATTTTAAACCATTATTTTAAAATGCTGCGTATAAAAATGTATTATAGCATTTGCAGTTTACACTTTTGAAATAACCGTGGAATGGGATTTGGGTGTTGGAAGTAAAATAGAGCCAGTCGAGGAAAACATGTGGTGCATTGGTGGACATCTTTTGGAAACTGTTTGAAATACTCAGGATGGAAAATGGAAATGCTCGCTATGGATAAGTTTGCTAGATTAGGTGACTGCGAATCCTGAATATGCAAGTTAACTACAGCAATACCGAAAATTATCCTATTCACTTGTTACAATATTTGCATCTCACAAATCACTTTTCAATCTTAACTTAATTCATAAGTAAGGATGGAATTCGAGATATTACTTATTAAAAATTAATTTAACATGGTTTAAGTTGTACTTTTATGCGTAATCGGTAAAAGGGTAAAACTGAGGTCGTGGTATTAGTCTGAGAGCAAAATGAAATCGACGGTTATACAACTTTTATTCTAGAGGTTTACACAGATCTATCATCTATCCCTAGTATTTGAAATGCTAACTCGTATTTCATGAATACTCGATTGTCAATTTCTAGGTGCACCTTCTCAAAACATTGTAATAGATATTTACCACAATTAATTCTTCATTTCAAGGATAATGAAAGTAAAATAAAATGAGTGCTAGGGTTTAGGAAAAGGATCCCAATTTCCCAATGTGAGGTATGCATTTCATTTCTCTGTTGACTCAATACCGGGTTAAGGCATCAGCAGCAGTATCGATCGCTTTCACCACTCGGAGTTCCTACGTCGTACAGCTCAGCAAGAATAAATACTTCTCTGCCCAATCATTGGTGTTTCTCAAGGGAAACTACCATACCGGAGAAAATAACAGTTTTACGTACACAAAGAGTAACAAATGTTTTATTTATAGTTTCCTCATATCTAGTGTAGCCCTAATGCAAAAGGTGTTATTATCAGACACACGACACTATCCGGAATTCCGGAAAGTCAATAGACATCATTACAAAGAACAACGTGTAACAAATAATTAACGAGTGCTTTATTTGTAATTAATTTCACGCTTTCATCCAACTACTTACATTCCACCTACTTGAACGAATAATTCCTGACCAATTTTAATACTATCTTCACAAACAGAGGTGAGTCCGGCAGTTTCCGAAGAAAGTCCACAGGATTCGGGTATTTTAGATTGCAACACGCTACTATTAACGTTATCAAAATGTCTAGTCGAGGATAACATGGGTAATCTGCCAGTCGCCACCGGTAATAAACTCATGAAATGTGTTGAATCATGAAGATAAAGCATACGCATGAGTTATTGCCATTACCAGTCGTCAACAATACATATAATGCAGTGATTCTGCAAATCAATCTACGAATTTGGTTGAGTCACCTGTAATTTGTCTTACCATGTTGGAAAGGATACATTTTCGAGTCATTCACGCAACAAGTATGTGTTTTGAAGTTTCACACGATCCTGATACATTGTTTTCACATATGCTGACTTATATGACTTTTTAATAATTTAAGGCGAGGATCCCAAATCCTTGGCTTGCGAATTGGAGCAACCTGGTCCGGGTGTTAACGGATGGAGATCTTCCAAAACTGTTTCATACCCGCAGGAACTAATCCTTCAACTCGAGTCTCGAGCTAGACTAGGGCACATGCAGCTTTTGGCTCATCAATACTTGATACGTATGTGAAGCATTTATAACATGTAGCATTTGTTCATACAATAGAGGGAATAAGAATTCTTTTCAATGGCGTAGCTGAAACAATTGAACTCTATATTGGCGAAAATTTGACAACCGACATAAGTCAAGAAAATATTTCAGCAGTTGACTTAAGTCAAGTGCACTTCATCCATTTGGGAAATGTCACGATGTCTACAAATCAGAGCACTGGTTTCAAAGCCAGAGAGCTCAAATCCATAACTGTGAAATGTGTTGGTGCTTTTGTGAAACTGTTAATCAATAAGGCTTACAAAAATAAATACAACCGTGATCAGCAGGTAACTAAAACAAGCATTGAAACATAATGAATTCGTGAATACAACTTTCTTTCTTAAATCACTCCAGGCTGCACTTGTTGCAATAAACATTCTGGGTGAAAAGATCGACGACGACGATGAGATGACTAAATCGGCCTCTCAAATCACTTTCGAGGAGACGAACGAGCGTGATAAGAGTCTTTTCTCACCTTATGATGATCTTGCTTTCTCCATGTATGTTGACATTGAAGTTCAAGATCTCATCCGAAAAATGGATCTGAAGAAACAAGAGGCTGTACTTGGTAATAAAAGCTACGCTATAAATCTTGCACCACATTCTTTGAATGAGCTAATACCTACCTGCATTTCACTTTCACCTATGCAGATGAGAGATTTGACTATGCGAGTAAGTTGAAGTCTACAATGGAACACTTGCGAAAGTCGGGTGAATTATTAGCCAAATACCAGATGGAAAAACAAATAGCTGCCAGCCGAGAAGACTTTCAGAGAGCCAAAGAAAAGAAAATTCAGATGGACACCTATAGAGAAAGTCTCTCTAAATCATTTCGTATTAAAGAACTTCTGGAACCCAATGGTGTAAGTATTCGTTCATGGAGAAACATTTTAGAGCTCATACTTCAGTAATAATCACTTGTCCTACTACTCCAACACAGAGAATACCTGAAAACGATGAGCCAGGGAAAGTTCCAAGTTTATCAGGAATGACAAGATCAATTACAGAACTTTCTTTGCCTCAGCAAACAATTTCTGCGGCTTCCACTCCAGGTCCGTTTAGCACCCGTATGATTCAAATAATAAAACACTCTGTGGTTCAGAATAATAAGAATAAGTCTTGACATTTCATTATACTTAACAGAGAGTACCACAAGTGGAAGGTTCTCATCTCAACTCACAACGCCAGATAACGAGAAAAAAGAATCTGGCTACTACAGTAATGACGAACCTAAGTTGCCTCCCCTTATACTTAGGTATCACTAGCGTGTCCTCTGATTCACTTTATCACCAAGAAGCAAATATTAAAAAATGTATGCCACTTTACAGGAAGCGACGCCCATTGACAGCCTCATTTGCAGAAAAGCCTAAGGAGAAGGAAAGTAAAGAAGATCTTGCTGGAGCCCCATGCAATGCCTGCATCAACCGTCCGTCCAATATGTCTGAGAGAGCACGAAGATACGCTGCCTTACCTATTCAAGTTTTTGGCGAACCTTTGGTAAAAAAGTCAGCTTCACCTTCATTTTCACTCATAATACAATTTGAATTCAAAATATTTTCAGGTTGAGAAAATTTTTTCTAAAAGTTTTGCTGTAAAAGAGGATGGACTGCGATGCTTGCAAAAGAACCTTTCGGACTATAAGCGTGGGGACAAAAACAGTGAGTTATCTCTTTTCGTCATTTGTCATTGATTGTTTGCGTGTTACAAATACAATATTGTATTCTAATAGATCCTCCGTCTAAAATCCTCCGGGCTGCTAGCCTGTTGTTACAACGAACTATTAAAGATACCATATTTAGTGTTTTCCATTTGACCACTGAAACATTAACTTATCTAATGGATGACTTCGCAAGAAAACAAAGGTGTGGAACAGTCTGACAAATATCACTCGTGTCAATTGCGTACACATAGCTTATGGTAGAGGTCCGAATTTCGCTTTAAATAATTCTTATCATAACTTCTGTACTTTATTAGACTGGCTGGCTCTGAGCTAAGTCAATCCTTGGAACGAATTCTACCCGAGTTACTTTCTAAATCTGGTGATACTGCTCTTGGGAAAAATAAGGTGGCTATAGAGTGCATTTTGAAGCTGCAAAGCTGTCAACATATTAGGTAAGGAATGACAAAATATTTACAACATAAAAACTCAAATAAAATACTAAATATGAATATGATTCTGACAGAAATCTCCACGTCATTTCGATATGTCTTACGAAGCCATTTGATACTCCAGTACACCCGAGACTTGCCCAAAGCAAAGCTGAGATGGTAGAAGAGCTGTTGAAAACGTATGGACTATCTTCAGAGAAGAACAGGTTTGAACATTTAAAGAGTGCCTTATGCTTGGATTCACCTTGAGTTGAATACCAAGTGCTCAAATGTTTTGTATGATTTTTGAAGTGGACTTACTGCAAGAGATTTTGTTGAATTCGGAGCATCAGCCCTTAACCAGCCATCTGAATCGATAAGACGCGTCGCTGAGCGAATTATAATTGCCTTGTACCACTCGCACCCTAAGTTAGTCCGACAAAATCTTCCTCTGGAAACTGACATTTCCCCGAAGAATATTCAATATAGGCAGTTATTCCAACACTTTGACAAGATCGATAAAGAAGTAAGTTAATTTCAAGCGACTGAAATGTTAAAAAATGATTCTCACGCGTTCACAATTTCAGAGAAAGGAAGGAGCAGGGAACCATATGGCAATACTTAAAGACGCCAAGCTGAACCAGTCTATGTCAACCAGCGTTTATATTCCAAAGCTATAAACTATAAGCTTCCTTCAACTTCCATCAACTCATAAAAACAAAACTACTCATTAAACTTCCAATCTTCTCTAGGAAGTCTCCAGCATCCCAACGTCATCCATTCAGATTTACATAACATTCCACTAACATCTCAGTTCTGAAAACCTCCATCCTCATAGTGTTGTGCAAGGACATAAACATAATAATGAGTCATTCCTGCCTGTTTAATAGAGATTAATTACTACTTACTAACAATGTCAACTTTTAGCAGCATTATTAACAAGTCAGAAGCCCAATAAGTGGACGGCCACGTTTTTAGCAAGTACAATACTCCTAAACTCCAATTACTGTCACCAATTATAAGCGACTTTTATCACCTGTCATTAATGCAATATTAAGTACTATACGTTGCACCAATTTTTAAGTTTGAATTGCAATAAAAGCAGAGCTACAGCTGGTAAAATGATTCTAGTTTTACGTCTATGATTTTTGATGGACCGGACGACGACGACGGGGTGAAAGAAGAGTGGGGAGTGCTGAGAAAGCAGCTTTTCTCTGTGAGATGGAGCGAAATGGGGAGAGTGGAGGAAAACAACTTTCCTCCACTTGTCAACACACTTTCACAACAAACAAACCTATCAGCCCCAGCGGATGTCCAAAAGTTCCAAGCTCCACGCTGCCGAAATGAAGCGTCCTACGCTTCCACTGAACAACAAAAATAGTAAAACTTCTTATGGGAGACGAGTATCTCCATTTGAGTCGCCTACAAAGAAGCTCAATAAAAAACTACTGGCATTGGTTGCAGAACTCAGGAAAGACTGTGATAACTATAGGGAGGAACTCAGAGCAGTGAAAGGTAAGGAGAAAGTTTCAATACTAAAATAATCACAAATTACAATCTGTGTCATTGTATCTTTCATACTTTTATTATTGTATTGCCTGTAGAGGACGATGTCGGGGAAATTGTCACACTTCAGCAGGAAAACGAAAAATTAAACAGGGAGGTATACGAATTACAAGGCTTTATCGATCAAGTAAGGAAAAAGATTAAGAAGCAAGAGAAGAAGAATGTTCTGCTCAATCGTGTCAAGGCTCTTACCAAAGAAAATTCCGAAATGAAAGAAGATATAGAAGTATTGAAGTCAGTTATACGAAGACTAAATAGTGAAATAAGTCGGTATCAAGATAAACTTCGAAGTGATCCTTTGCATACAAAACTGAAAGGAAAATCTACTTACTTAAATAGGGAAGACAATAACTCTGGAAAAACTAAATCTTCCACTCAAGATTTACTTGAAACTCCGAGGAAGCTATTTCCGCTGCTACAAGCTTATGACGAAATTATTGAAGACAAAAATGATATTATTTCTAGTCACGAACGGGAATTAGATAAGTTCAAATCGAAATGTAAGGATATTGTACGAGAAAACGAAGAACTTCATGAAATTATCGCCGACAGAAATCAAACGGTAATTTTCTCATAATGAAATCTACCTGAACATAAGTGAGCTTTGACAATTAACTTGTCTTGCTTTGATCCTCAGGGGTCTGTATCAATTGCAGAATGGCAGGCTTTACGTGCCAACTCATTGCTTGTACTGGAAGAGAATGATATTCTTCACGAGCAGTTGTCCGTCTTGAAGGATAAAAGTGATACCATGAGCATAAAGTACAAAGAAAAAGGTATTTTCATATTTCATTTCAATAATCTGTATTATATTCGTGGATAGGGCAGACCTAGTACTCAAATCACTAATAATAATATGTCTTTAACGATTAATGAATTTTCAGTATCTGCATTGGATTCCAAAATATCTAAGCTAGAAAACGAAAAAAGCCTTTTGAAATCAGCATCAGCAAAAACTGAAAACCACTGCAAATTGCTGATCGAACAGCACTCAAAACTTGCTGAGATTTTGGACAAGCGCATCCCTATAGAGCATCATGAAGCATCTGTTTTGGAGTGCAAGAAGTATGGTCGACCTATTATTGACTAATACACGTCATTTCTTAATAAAAATTTTTATATGCAGGCATTTTGAGGATCTCAAGATAAGTTACAATGAAGAAAGAAGTGTTTTGATGGAAAAACTTTCGTCGGTCGAAAAAGAAAGAGATAGACTAGTCAACGAGCTCACTGAACTGGAGGTACAAAACGGAAAGCTGCAGTCTAATTTAAATATCTGTGAAGAAGCTTTGAAGTTAGAACACAATTAACTTATTAACAGTTTAAATTCAGTTCTATTAAAATTCGTGGTGAGTCAACGGGTAATGTTTTTTAGTGGAAAGTTATCGCAGCTTAAAGATGCCTTCAGACAAGTATCAGAAGCTAACAGTGCAAAGGAAGCAACAACAGCAGCGATGCAAGATATGATGGTTTTGTCCCAAAGAGTTGTTCAAGAACGAGAATCAATTGAAAGAGTACTTGAGGAACAACGCAGTCTCAACGAGCAACTATTAAACATGAGAGAGGCAGAAGGAGTCTTAGTTAACACACTTCAAGGAAAATTGCAGGTATGAATCTCTCTCGGTATTTAATCAAAACTACCATCCAATTAAAGTAAATAATATTCAGTCATCTGGCTTATCACGATTTTCATAGGAGATGGATAAAGTTCACAATCAGGAACTAGACAACTTTACAAGAAGAATAAGGGAGTTAGAGACATTGTTGGAAGAAGCTGATACAAGATATTACAATGACTATCGTCGCTTCGAAGAGTTATTGGATACTAAATCTCGTGTAGTGGAACAGTTGGAAGCTGAAAAGAGGTATGCATGTTCCCGAAACAATCTGTATTCTCATCAATTTTCTAACAATATACAATTATAATTCTATTTAGGCAATTACAATCAGACATAGAAACAGTATGGAAGACAACCACTGCAACATTAAAAGACATAGGTGGAAGCAAGACCTCCCTCCAAATGCGTACAAATATGGCTTCATCGACATCTGTACAAAATAGTTAATACATAAAAGTTCAACCTTCTCAAATACTAGTCCCTATTTGTGTAATAGTAACTTAAGCACGTACAACTTTTACTTCCCTAATCAGTAATAAAATCCCCTTGCCTAGGCTTTTTTTATAAAAGCTTGCGTTTGCTAAACACACTTGCCTCTAGTCCCGGTTAACTTCTAATAAAACGTCTGCATTAATGACTCCAAAATAAACGCCTGGTTTCATTCAATGTCACTACTATATTAAATTACAACAACCCACAACATTTTTTAGAGGAACCTCCAGCCACCCACCTCTCAAGATGCCAATCTGCCACAAGTGTACCACTAGTATAATACCACGCAACACACTAAAAAATAACCTAGAAAATGCATGCAAACTTGGAATTTGCTCCGCCATTCATGAAGTATGACCATACATGTACACTCCTTGAAGCCTTGAGAAAGGTTTCACTGCATGGTTTACCACCACTACCACCCCGAATTGTGAAATATAATGGAATCAATAGTAGGTTCCATATACAGGGAGGGTGATCATGAAGCAAAAGTCAAGTCTGGAGAAGTAGGAGAAGGAATGGAAGTATGGAAGTAGGGTAGGGTGTCCAGCTCTCCAGCTGGTGCATGCACCATAAACCACTCTGGAACTTTCATTGAGCTTTCTCCAACTTTCTCTGTGCATTCTGCGACAGAGCGGCGGAGAGTGGGAAAGCCAGGCAGACGACAGGTTGGGAGAGTTGGGAGCGATTCTTGCGGGTGTTTTGAGACATACTCCACTTCTTCTTCTGTCTACCTCACCCACTTCCACCGAAACTCCTCTCTCTCTTCTCCAGACACTCCAGAGAGACCTTTCACATTTCTACAAACTACATTCATACCATTAATAGTCAAAAACTAGTGTAGTAGTGGGATGCTAGAAGTCTAGAAGAAGCTGTGTGTCCAGAAAAGTCTACAGGAGCAAATCAACTCACATCTGTTCTTGTTTATAGGTAGCTGCTGAACTGCAGCAAACTGTTTTTGTGGTTAGTTTGTGTGTGAAGGTGGTCGTGAATGATTCATCTCAAGAGCACACGATTGTAATTACTCAAGATAAAGGGTGAGCTCATCTTATGTGACACATTCTATTCAAAACTAGAATATTCTTGTGGGATTGATTGGGAATTGTTTTTTTTCTATCCAGAGCGCATTTCTTGGTGGAACGTCAATCGAGACATACATTTTCTCGACTTACTTGCTAGGAATACGGTAATTGTTTTGATGACTATCCATCATATTTTGGCTTATTCTGCGAAAGATAAGGAGCGAACGGTAAATTGTGCCGTATTGTAGCTGTTTTTTATCTTGCAGTTGGTGTGATTGGTCGGTGGTGATTTTTGAACTGCTTTTGCTACGTGTGTTTGACTAAAACTTTTGTTTGTTTCTAGATTTGTTGCAAAGAAGACTTGGTCAGTTGAAAAGACGGCACATGTGTGTGAAGTATACACAAAAATAACCACGTGTAATATTTCATCTAAAGAATAATCAAAACTAAGCAAAATGTCGAAAGAAATTGTAATCAACTCCCACAAACCTAGACACTCCTCCATGGAGTGCCCG
>JAQGAD010001102.1:0-23437 GCA_034696625.1 Isotomurus palustris | reverse complement strand
TGTTCGGTTCGAAGAACGGTTCTGTACGGTGAAATTCGAACCGCAACTGTTCGGCGTTCAGTAAAGTTACAAGTGTGGTGGGAAGGAGGGATGACGGGTTGGCGGAGGATGAATGATGAAGCCGCAAGTTGGGGAATTCGGTGGTTGTGCCGGCCCTCAATGGAAATTGAGGCCACCGCTTAGCCTCCCTTCCTCCTCAAGGTTCGATGGATGGGAGTGGCGGACGATCATTCGACTCATTCCACTCCCACAAACCTCCCCCCCCCCACACCCATCAACTTCACTCGAAACTCAAAGGTGGACGTCACACCCACGGAGCTCCAATGCGACTCACAAAGGCAAACTGCATGCCGCTCAACTGTCAGCTGCACCCAACAGTAGCGAACGAAGAATAAAAGGACAGGAATAAAAATGAAAGGGCTTCAGAGTGGAGAGGTGTCGTGGTTGTGACGTTGTGGCGTTGCAGTTTGCACACAAAAACAACAAACGACCTTTAACCCAACCGAAGTTGAAGATTGACCCAAATGCGGGAGGCCACCTAATCACCTAAGTTCATTAAGCCACCCGAGAGAGGCTCCTCAAATGATCTCTTGGATCTGCGTGATGGAGTGTGTAAGAGAGGAGTGCCGCACACATTAAATGAATTACCTCCCACTTGAATCCAACTGCTCCTCATGATGATTAATTAGGAGTGGGACAATTAAGTGGGAGCTCACTCACCTGGCCCACACCGCGTCCTACAAAAGAAGTAATAAAGTGACGAACAATAAACAATTGGACGAAGAAAGAAAGGAGGAAAGGTGCGAGAAGAGCGGGGAGGCCGTTGAGGTGCACAAAAAGAGAAACTGGAGCAAAAGTGAGCCACTTTTGGCTGTTTAAGTTGAGGGAGAAAGTGAGATTGTAAATCATCTCCACACAAAACTCAATAAGAATGACTGAATACGAATAAAAAATGGATCGAAGTGAATGTTGGCCGGAGGGGGTTTTTAAGGAAGGAACAAAAAGACAGGCTAAAGTGTCCCTTCCTTCCTTCTTCTCAAACACAACCCACCCACTCAACAGAAATGGGGGCCAAAAAGAAGTTTCAAATTTCACTCAAAAACCCCCTTTTAACGTTCAATTGGAATAACTGATTCCCACAACGCAGAGGAAGGACGGTGGCCGTAGCCTCAGGAGCTCCAATTAAAACTAAGCCGTTCTTCAGAATTCAAATAAACGAGGGTTCGAATAATACCACTTACCAAGCACATTTACCATCACAGTGGTAACATAAAGTGCATAAGTGGTATAAATGGGATCAAGTGGTATCAATTTCTAACATAGGGAGGATAGGGAGTACCGTAGTATTGTTAGATATATTAATACCATTGATCCCATTTATACCAGTAAACGCTTGGTGTTTTAAATCGTTAGCTAACGATATATAACACCAATTAATAACAATAACAGAATACCACTTTGAACCCTGAAATAAACAAATGACACACTCCGACTCACTCGATCAGTTGATCTTCTTTTACCGAAATCTCCTCGTGCGAAAATGTTTTACTTTTGAGGCTGGCGTGGGTGGCTGAATCCATTTAATAAAATAAAACGCATTCCTTGAAAGCTTCGTTAATTGGAGCTTCCTCCTCCCACCCACCACGCAAATCTCATTATTACAGAAGAAGTGGCAGAACGTGGAATCCCTCTTTCTCCGAAACGCTTCTCCTCACTTCCCTCCAGCCTTAAGCGTCTTTGGAGCCCTCCTTCCTCCAATCTCCACTTCCAATTGTACTCACATTCATTTGGACCAGTTTCGAATTTCCAATCCTCTCACTCCAACACCCTTCGTGGGAACATTCTCTCTCTCGCCTGGAGACGTTTTCCTGGAAACCTTGCGGCTCCATCAGCTTACCCCCATCCAACTTATCGCCCCACGCTTCGCCCGCAACCCAACCTCACCTTCCTTCCTTCCTTTTCCCCTTTCCACTCACAAAAAATGAAAGAAACGTTCCCAACGGTCCCGTCGAAATTAAAAATGTGAGGGCACAAGTTTGTCGGCGTCTCCACTTCCGCAAGTCTCCCACTTGTAGACACACCTGTCTCCAATTTCCAGCTCATCTGCCTCCAACCACTGCGGTTAATTAATTAATTAGGCTGGAACTGGGAGGAAGGCAATCCACCCAATCAGCTTCTTGTTCACCTGTGCCCAAGTGCGGAGAGTGGAAGTGTCTTTGTGTGTGTCTGTGTGTGCTGCGTCGTTGATTACTCAATTAGTATCACCTGTGTCTCACTAATGAGGACTAATTAAGCCACTTCTCACCTGCTCTCCGCTCTGCGGTGGCAAGGGACTCCCCAGCAACGTCGTCTCAACGACCTTCTTCCTCTCTGACGTCCTCCTCCTCCTCCTCCTCCTCCTTGGAGCAGTTGGAGCCAAACTTGGAGCTCCTTCCTCCAAATACATTCCTCCAAATGAATCCGTCCGTCCGTCCGTCCGGTGGAAGTTGCCTCACTTCCTCCGACAGCAACTTCAAAGAACTCCTCTCCACTCATTCGTCCACCACCAACTCCGCTTTTAATCAACTACCACTCAACATTCCACCCCCCTTCGCCCCACCCACTTCACCCCCCCCCCACCAACTTCCAAAGAGAGAGGTCAAGTTAGTTGGAAACACCCCCGCCCCCAATGGAAGGGGGTGGGGAAAAGAAAGCGGAAAGAATGTGAGGAGAATGAATCGGTGTGGGAAAGTGATTAATGGAGGCCTGAATAATTCATGTCGGGTGTCTGGAGAGACGACGAAAGTCTGCAGTTCCACGTGACCCCCAGGGTGACATGAGGTGACCTTCGAGTGGGAGGGGCTCCTCCCCCCCCTCCTCCTCCTCCTGCCGGTGGTGGTGGTGGAGGTCCTTGAGGAAGAAGTTAGTGTGTAACTGTAAGTGAGTTAATGAGTCAAAGGGAAAAACAATAAACAAACAAAGTTGGAGATGAAGAAGAAGAAGAAGATTGAGGAAGAGTGGCCTTCCTTGTATTGGAGGGGGGGGGGGTTTCGGAGGAAGAGGGGGGGGGGCTGTTAGCTGGCTAATCTCAAGAAGGAAAGAAGGAATGAAGGAGGAAAGGAAGGAGGAAAGGAAGGAAGGCGGCTGGGCTGTGCGGAGGTTCCCACGTCTTTCGGAGAGAATAAATAAATACGCCGTCCCTCACTCGCCCCTCTTCAGTCTCACTCGCTCCTTCCTCCTTCCTTCCTTCCTTCCTTCCTTCGTCTCCTCCAGTCTCCCTTTCCCCCACAAACCACCACACAAATGGACTTCAACCTCACGTAAGTCGCCTTCCCCCCCTCTGCCCCCACCCCCTCTGCCCCTCTGCCCCCACCCCCTCTGCCCCTCTGCCCCCCACAGGCTCATCCGCAACTTAGTTTTCCGCAGGTGTTTAATTAGCGAAGACAGGTTTCTCTCAGCCAAATCCCTCGTCGTCTTTCCTCTCCCTAATCCCTCAGGACTTAGCCACCAACTTCTCAACACACCACAGCAGACGTAGGCTGAGAGTTAAGGTGGTGGGTGGGAGGGAGGGGGAGGGGGAGGGGGGAGAAAGGGGGGCGGGTGAGGGTGCGTGCAATTAGAGTGCGTGAGGCATAATGACGGGTGACGGTGCGTGACCCACTTCCTGAGAGTCTCATGCATCCGTGTGTCTCACCTTTCCCTTCTCCTAATTACTTACTACTCCTCAACTGAGGAGAAGGGGGAGGAGGAGGGGGGGGGGGAAGGGGGGAGGAGGGGGTTGACTGATTGGGAGGAGGGTTTTTTGTTGCAGGCGGGTGTGTTTGGAGGCGCCCGAGGAGGAAGAGGATGCGGTTTTTCTCGAGCGGAGGAAGTTGATCGAGTGGCTGGCCTACCGGGTGAGTGAAAGTCTGTTTATTTGTCTGTGGTGATGGGGGGAGGTGAAGTGGGGGAAAGGATGGGGGGTAACTAACGTGTGTGTGTGTGGGTGTGGTCAGGTGATGGGGCCGGCGGTGGTGGCGATTGGACTCCTGGGAAACGTCCTCAACCTCTGCGTCCTCACGCGACCTTCTCTCCGCGACGTCACCTACACTTACCTCATCGGCCTCGCCTCTGCCGACATGGGCGTCCTCCTCTGCGCCATCCCCATGATCGTAAGTACCCCACCTTCCCTTCTCCCCTACTTCCTTCTTACGCCCCTGAACTGGTGTGGTCGCAGGTGCGGCAGACGGAGTTCTCGCCGGTGTCGTCCTCGTGGGCAGTGGCGTTCTTCTACTCGAAGTTGGAGTTTCCACTGGCGAACACGTTCATGGCGGCCTCCATCTTCATCGTCATCTGCCTCACACTCGACCGCTTCGCCTCCGTCTGCCTCCCCACGCGCTTCAAGGCGCTCCACACGCACGCCAACTGCCGCGCCGCCATCCTCTCCTGCTACGCCATCGCCTCCCTCATCTCCCTCCCACTCACCTTCCTCAAGACGCTCCTCCCCTGCCCCCACTCCTCCCCCCCAACATACACCTTCACCGAAAACTTCCCCATCACGGAGGAGGTGGCGTGGCAGGCCTACGTCATCCTGGCAGAAGTCGTCGTCCGGTTCGTCCCTGCCGCCATCCTCGGACTCCTCAACATCGCCATCATCGTCCGCTTCCGCGTCATCAGTCAGCGGCGGCGGGAGATTCTCGCGGGGGGCGGCGACGTGGGCGGCAGCGACGGGCTCCTCCTCCGCGGCGAGAAGATTTCGAAGAAGATTTTTGCGGAGGAGCGGCGCCTCGTGCGGCTCCTCTCGGCGATCGTCCTCCTCTTCTTCGTGACGACGACGCCGGCAGCGTTCCTCTCGATTTTCTACTCGCAGACGCTGGACTCCAACCTGACGTTCCAGGTCTTCCGCGCCGTCGCCAACTGCCTCGAACTCACCAACTTCGCCCTCAACTTTTACGTCTACTTCCTCTGCTCCAAGCCCTTCCGCAAGAAGTTCCTCTCCTTCTTCACCCCCCTCTGCGGCCGACCCCCCAACCCCCCACCACCCCCACCCCCACAGCTATAATAATAATAAAGGCAGCCCCACCGATTCTCCCCAGCCGTTCTTCTCTTTATTTGAAGCGCGCGCACGTGTGTCGACAATCCTCCTCAGAGAAGTGAGACTCGCGAGTCTCAACTCAATTTGCGTGGGAGGCATCTCACGGTGCCCCGTCACTCGCTCCATCTCCTCACCTCACCTCACCTGTTGCTCCTTCATCTCCTGTCGCCTCACTCCTCCAGCAGTGGAGGAGGACGTGGAGAAGTCCTCCACTGGAGGAGGAGATGGAGGAGGAGGAGGATTAGGGGAGGGGGGGAGATGGAGGAGGAGGAGGAGGAGGAGTGGTGGGTGGGGAGGATGAGATGAAGGAAGGAAGGAAGGAGAGGAGCGATGACATCATCGGCTGTTTCTTGGCACTCGCTCACTCATCTCCGCATCGTCGGTCGGTGAAGAAGCGAAGAAGCAGAAGACGACGAGGCTGCGTTTGTGATTGGTGCGATGGTCCTGAGCGACCCCTCCGACGCCCCCACTCGAGTCTCCTCCTCCGTTTTCATGTCCCTCGGACCCCCCCGCGCCTCCTCCGAACCGAAGCACTCCTCCTCAAGACTCCCTTCATTCCTCCGCCACCCACGCCGCCTCTTCAACAAAAAAGGCCCTCCCTCCGGCAAAAGCGGCTCCTTGGACAACCACCTCGACGTCCTGTGCGGCGACGACGCTGCCTCCACGTCCTCCTCCCTGGAGCACCTCACCTCTCCGCCTGCTGTGGAGCTAGAGTTGGAGGAGGAGGAGGAGGAGGTTGGAGGAGAGGGTGAGGAGCCAGTGGTGAGTGTGCAGGAGGCAGTGGCGGCGATCGAGGCCTCCATGAAGGGGTTGGGTGTGGCGGGAGGAGGTGGGGTAAGTTGCAGTTGTTGTTGTTGTGGTGGTGGCGGCGGTGGTGGTGGCGGTGGTGGTGGCTGCGGTGGCTGCGGGCGGAGAGAGAGGAGATGAGTCATCGAGTGTTGTTCCCACTTGACCTTCAGCTGGGCTGCCCAAAGCGCGACTCCCTCTCCTCCTTCCTCCTCCTCCACCTCCTCCTCCTCCTCCTCCTCCCGCGATGGTCTACAACAAGAGCGAGAGGAAGTACCAGTCGATGATCGACTTTGTCCGCAAGGAGGTAACCCCCCACAACCGCCACTACCCACCCACTCACCACCACCACCACCACCACACTCACTCACTCACTCACTCACTCACTCCCATTTCTACTTTTTGTTGTTATTACTCACTCACTCACTCACTCCCAAGAAGGAGACGACGACGACGACGAAGAAGAAGAGGAGGAAGTGTCGACGTTGTTCATTTGTTG
This sequence comes from Isotomurus palustris, assembly GCA_034696625.1. Taxonomy (NCBI): domain Eukaryota; kingdom Metazoa; phylum Arthropoda; class Collembola; order Entomobryomorpha; family Isotomidae; genus Isotomurus; species Isotomurus palustris. Next base: position 17,099 of record JAQGAD010001102.1, on the reverse strand, counting down.
TTCCTCAGTTTCGTTCTTCTTTTGCAGATGGGCGACGAGTCGAATGGCGGAGGTTTGCCGCCGTCCCTCCTCAACGGAGCCGCCGCCGCCAACAACAACAACAACAGCAGCGGCGTCGTCGTTCAGCAGGTAGGTGGCTCCTCCCCTCCGCCGCTCCTCCCCGCCTCCTCCTCCTCCTCCTCCTCCTCACTCCTCTCTTCTCCACAGGCGAAGGGCTCCTCCGCATCCGCATTCTCGTCCCGAATGAACTCCTCACAGACGTCCCGGAGACTGGTGACCTCCTCCATGACCACCTCCAATGAGACTTCCGTCAAACAGTCCTCCGTCAAGTCCAACCTCTCCGAAATGCAAAGCAGAATGTCGCAGATGAAGGCACTCTCGTCGTCCTCAAACAAACCGCTGTCCCTCCTCATCGACTCCTCCCCCCCAGGGGGAGGATCGGACTCTCCCCTCGACACGGGAACGGTGCTCGTGTCGGAAGTGTCGCCCCCCGCCTTTCCGTCCCCCCAGGACAACCCGCCCCTCGAGAGTCCGAACCTAGTCATCAATCACGACACCTTCCGCTACGAACAGAAGAAAGTGGCGTCCTCCTCCTCCACGAAAATCAGGAGCGGCACCTTCTCCGCCGAACAGAGTTCCGCCAACGCCGCACAAATGAAGCGACTTCACACAGGCGACGGAATAAAGTTCGAACAGAAAGCCTCCGCCCAGGCGATGCGACACAAAGTCGAAATGGACGGACTCACCGCCGAAAAGTCTGCCGCACTCAAACAGGAGCAACGGTAAGTCAGGCGTCAACTCTCCACGCCAATTTACAACGTCAACTTACCTCGTTGTCTCTCTGAATGAGCGCAGGTCGATGACTCAGGGAGGCGTGACAGAAGAAGAGACGCGAAGCGCTGCGGCCGCAGCGATGAAAGTGTCGACAGAGACGTTTACTCACGAGAAGCGCGCAGTGGCGGCGGAGCAGCGTAAGCAAACGCTGCTGGCGTCCCAAGGGACGGTGATAAACTCAGAGAAGCACGTGTCCTCAGCCTCAGCCTCCAAGTTGACGTTCAAGCAGAACCAACTCGCGTTGGCGTCGGTGTCCTCGGAGTCAGGTGCGTCTCTGTGGGTGGAGCTTACGTGGCGACAGTCAATTGTTTAATTGTCGACGTTTGTTGTGTAGATTTCGACTCGTTGGGGTGGGAGTCGTCGACGCAGGACGTGGAGAGTGTGATTGACAAGTACTCCTCTGAGCTGACGGGGATTGTGGAGTCGCTGCGGGACTCGGAGGGCGTGTCGCTGGAGTCGGTGCATCGCCTCAACTACGCCAGTGGCGTCATGAGGGCGGCGTGGAAGGTGCCGGGCCACGGCGGCCACGTGGGCGGCAACCTCTGCGACACCCTCCGCGAAATGGGCGGCCTCGACCTCCTCCTCTCAAACTTCAACTCAGACCGCTCCGACCTCAAAGTCGCGAGCGCGCGCCTCCTCGAACAGTCCCTCACTCCCGACAACTGCAATTACGTCGTCGAAAAGGGACTCGACTCTCTCGACAAAGTCGTCAAGGTGCGTCCACGTCGAAGTTCGACCTCTCAATGCTTTTACTAATGAAAATTAATGCACTTAATTAGGTGGCGACGGAGCTTTGTGAAGTCGACGAGAGTCGCGTCGGCACGGGTCTTCTCCGGAACTTGTTACGCCATTCAGAGGCGACGTGTTCTGACGTGCTGCGGCTGCGCGGTCTGGAGCAGTTGATGGCGGAGTGTCGTCGGATGGACGTGGAGACGCTGCGGAACTGCGCAGGGGCGTTGGTGAACCTGTCGCTGTACGGCGGGGCGGAGAACCAGGAGGCGATGATAAAGAAGAAGGTGCACCTGTGGCTCTTCCCTCTCGCCTTCCACCACGACGACTCCATCAAGTACTACGCCTGCCTCGCCATCGCCGCCCTCGTCGCCAACAAGGAAATCGAGGCCGAAATCATCAAGTCCAGTCAGTCACCTCACCTGACCTTCCCTTACCCCCACCCCCCCCCCCACACCTCACTATGACCTCAAAGTGACCTCTGTCCTTCTTCTCTTTTTTAGACACGCTTCAGCTGGTGGAGCCCTTCCTCACCTCCCACAACCCCGAGGAATTCGCGCGCTCCAGTCTTCCGCACGGACAGGGTCAGAGTGTCCAGTGGCTCCAGCGCCTCGTTCCCGTCCTCTCCTCACAGCGCGAGGAGGCCTGTTCACTCGCCGCCTTCCACTTTTGGTGCGAACCTCCCCGCCCCCACTTTAATGCCCTCCCCCCTCTTAACCTAACCTGTGACCTTGTCCTTTGTCTTTGAGCAGCATGGAAGCGGGAATCAAGAAGCGCGAGGGCCAAACCGACATCTTCCGCCAAATCAACGCCATCGAACCGCTGAAGCGCGTTGCGTCGTCACCGAACGCGCTGGCGTCGAAGTTTGCGGCGCAAGCGCTGCGACTGATAGGAGAGACGGTGCCCCACAAGCTGAGTCAGCAGGTGCCGCTGTGGTCGACGGAGGACGTGCGTGAGTGGGTGATTCAAAAGGGATTCGACAAGTACGCCGAGTCGTTCATGGCGTCGCGTGTCGACGGCGACCTCCTCCTCCAACTCACGGAGGAAATGCTCAAAGACGATATTGGAATGAAGAACGGCATTCTGCGGAAGCGGTGAGGACGTGAACATGAGTGAATGAAGTGACGTTGACGTAAAAGTGACGTGATGTTGATGTTAGGTTCATGCGAGACCTGAAGCACCTGAAGAAGATGGCGGACTACTCGTCGTGCGACTCTTCGTCGCTGAACGACTTCCTCTCCTCCATTCACCCCGACTTCTGTGCCTACACGTACACTCTCATCAACAACCACGTCGACAAGGAGACGCTGCGCAAGTGCCGCGACCACGAGGCCCTTGGCCACTGCGGCGTTCACACGAGCATCGACAGGAAGCGGATCATCGACGCCCTCTCCGGTAACACGCGCTGCACACAAGTAGTGGAGGAGGTCATAATGAAGGTCATAATGAAGGTCACAAGGTCACAAATGTGTTGTATTGGTGGTGCAGTGGAGACGAGTGAGGGTCAGGCGTCGGAGGAGAACCCGGAGAAGCCGCTGGACGTCTTCATTTCGTACCGCCGCTCGAACGGGTCTCAGTTGGCGAGTCTGCTGAAGGTGCACCTCCAGCTGCGCGGCTTCTCCGTTTTCATCGACGTGGAGCGCCTGGAGGCGGGGAAGTTCGACAACAACCTCCTCCAGAGCATCCGCCAAGCGCGCCACTTCCTCCTCGTCCTCACCCCCAACGCCCTCGACCGCTGCGTCGAAGACAACGAGTGCAAGGACTGGGTCCACCGCGTAAATAAAAACCCTCACTCATTCCTACTGACGTTGCCGTGTACGTTGACGTTCTGTGATTGTGTGTGCAGGAGATAGTGGCGGCCCTGGACTCGCAGTGCAATATAATTCCGATAATGGACAACTTCCTGTGGCCCGAGACGGAGAAGCTGCCCGAGGACATTCAGCCTGTCCTCACCTTCAACGGAGTCAAGTGAGTGGGCCAGCCACACCCCCACGAACCTCACCACCCACCCACATTAACCTCTAACGCGCCTTTGTTTCTCTCTCTCTCTCTTTGTGTGCAGGTGGATCCACGACTACCAGGACGCCTGTGTCGACAAATTGGAGCGGTTTCTGCGTGGAGAGGCCGTCCCGCGCGACCCCATCGGAGGCGGCGCAGGAGGAGCGGTAGGAGGAGGCGTAGCGGTGGGTCGTGTGGGAGGAGTCGGAGGCGGCGGAGGAGCGGGTGGTTACGTGCGGACGCTGTCGGTGGGGTCGGAGGGTGCGGTGCTGAACTAATGAGTATTAATTAACAGAGCTTGTTGATGTGCCAAGGTGAAGTTAAAGTAAAGATTAAGATTAAGGTGAAGGTGAAGAGTAAGGAGAGTAAGGAGATGAAGGGGGGGAGGAGGAGGAGGAGGAGGTTTCTATGTGTGTGGTGGGGGGTTTTTCGCTAATAAAGGTTTTCTCACATTTGGCACCTCTCGCGCACCTTCCCTCTTCGCCAAGAATGCGAAGGCGACTTCATTCGTCCTCGTCACCTGGACCATCTCACTCCTCTTTTGTTCCTTCCTCACCTGCTCCTTATGTCTCCTAGCAACCACCACCACCATCCATCCACCCATCCATCTGTCACACACACACACACACACACACACTCGCATCCCTACGTGTGTGTGTGCACTCTGCTGCTCTCCTCTGCTCTTGTCTGTGTGTGTGTGAGAAGAAATGCGAGAGGTCTGTCGTCTGAAGGAAGGAAGGAAGGTTGCTAGGGGGACGGCGACGAGGAGGGGGAGGAGGTTAGGTTTGTTGTTGCATACCAGGTGGACGTCCTGGTGGTGGTGGATTAGTGTGGGTAGGATAGGGGACGGGGTAGCGTGGAGGGAATGGACTCTTCGTTGGCGTCGTCGTCGTCTCTCTCCCAACTCTCCTCAATCAACTCTCTCTCCTCGTTTGTTGTCCTCAGTTTCTCTCACTTCCTCACTCTCTCTCACCAAGTCGGCCAGCCACCACCGTCGCCGTCGCCGTCCTCCCTTCCTCCTCCATCGCCTCCATCGCCTCCAACTCCTCCAACTCCTCCAACTCCTCCAGCGTCGCTCTCTCAACACAGAAGTACAGAAGTAAGGAATAAAAAAGGAAGGAAGGAGAAGGAAGAAGAAGAAGAAGAAGGAGGAGAAGAAGAAAAGAAGAAGAAGGAGCGAGTGGGTGTGGTTGTTTGTGGAGGATGTCCACACTGGCAGGGCCGCCTCTCCCCCAGTCCTACTTCATCAACATGTCCTCCAAAACGTCCTCCTCCTCATACTCCCCTCCAGACAGAACCTCCCCCATCGACGTACAACCCGACCGCCCCATCGGATACGGAGCATTCGGCGTCGTCTGGTAAGCACTCCTCCTCCCCCAACTTAAGAGAAACCCCCCCTCCTCCTCCTCCTCCCAGACTCCTCTCTCTCTGTCTGTCTCTGTCTGTCTGTCTGTGTGAGGAAGTGAAAGGTTTCTAACTTGTACGGTTTGTTGTCCTGTGTTCGGGAGTGAGTGTGTTTGGGTGCAGTGAGTGTGGTGGTGAGGTCAGGAGGTTCGGAATGCGGGGCTCCCGGGAGAAGAGACGGCGGAGGGAGGAGGAGCAGCGAGGGGAGGAGCCTCGCACTCCCAATTAACAACAATGGAGGAAGGAAGGAGAGAGGTTTCTTCTCTAAATAGGCCATCGCATCCACTTGACACACTTCCCAAGGATTGCGCCACCACACACACACTCACACTCACACACACACACACCATTCCTCCTCCATCTCCTCCATCTCCTCCACCTCCTCCACCTCCTCCATCTCCTCCTCCGTATTTGTGAAGTACTCTGATTGTTGATGTGTGTCTGCAGGGCGGTCACAGATCCGCGCGACGGGAAACGCGTCGCTCTCAAGAAACTCCCGAATGTGTTCCAGTCGCTCGTGAGCGCGCGTCGTGTGTGCCGTGAGCTCCGCATGCTCTGCTTCTTCAAACACGACAACGTCCTCTCCGCGCAGGACATCCTCCAGCCCCCCCACATCGACTTCTTCCATGAAATGTACGCACCCGACCTGTACTATTTCCCTACCTACCTAACCTGTACCTGTCCTGTGCCTAATTGATGTTGTTGTTGTTGTTGTTGTTGTTGAGTGTAGATACGTGATAACCGAACTTATGCAAAGTGATCTGCACAAGATCATCGTCTCTCCGCAGCACCTCTCCACCGACCACATCAAAGTCTTTCTCTATCAAATCCTGCGCGGCCTCAAGTACCTCCACGCCGCCCGCATCCTCCACCGCGACATCAAACCCGGAAATCTCCTCGTCAACTCGAACTGCGTCCTCAAGATTTGCGACTTCGGGTTGGCGCGCGTCGAGGAACCCAACCCCTCCAAGGCGATGACGCAGGAGGTGGTCACGCAGTACTACCGCGCACCCGAAATCCTCATGGGCGCAAAGCACTACACCAACGGAGTCGACATGTGGTCCGTCGGATGCATCTTCGCCGAACTCCTCGGCCGACGCATCCTCTTCCAAGCACAGACTCCCATCCAGCAGGTAACCACATCAATCAATTAATTAATTAATTAATCCCCTTCTTCCTTAATTAATTACCTAACCTCTAATCAGCTGGACCTGATTTCGGACCTGTTGGGCACTCCGAAGGCGGAGGACATCCGCTCGGCGTGTTCGGGGGCGAAAGCGCACATGCTGAAGAAGCCGCACAAGCAGGCGGCGCTGGCGGCGCTCTACACGCTCTCCCCGCAGGCCACTCCGGAGGCCGTCCACCTCCTCTGCCAGATGCTCGTCTTCGACCCCGTAAGCTCACTCCTCCCGAGGACACACCCCCTCTGCTCTGCCCGTGCTATAATAACAATATTAAATAATACTAAATGTAATGATGAATAGGTGCGTCGGGTGAGCGTGGAGGAGGCGCTGACACACCCCTACCTCGACGAGGGGCGACTGCGGTTCCACTCGTGCATGTGCCGTTGCTGTCGGACGTCGAGTGCGGGTCTGCGCATCTACGCCGCTGACCTGGAGCCGTCCTCCGAGGGTCCCTTCGACGACCGCTGGGAGAAGAAGGTCGTCTCGATGAACCTCATAAAGGAGGAGCTGTACCGCCTTGTGTCCGACCACGCCCAGGCAAACCGCACCCCCCTCTGCATCAACCCACACTCCGCCGCCTTCAAGAGCTTCACCAGGTAACTAAGGCCCCCCCTCCTCCTCACACGAGGAAACCCTCTGACCTCACCTAACCTAACCTCTGGCCTCTCTTTGTTTTGTAGCTCGACAGTGGCGCACCCGTCGGAACTGCCGCCGTCGCCACACCAGTGGGACTGATGAGCCTTCTGCTGCCTCCCATCCGCCGCCGCCTTCTTCTTCCTCCTCCACCCCCCCCCCCCTCTCCTCCTCCTCCCCCTCCTCGTCGTCGTCGTCGTCTTCTTCTCTACTTGTTAGCAATAATAATTAACCCGTAGGCCTTGGTTGGTTGTTCGGCTCAACGATCTCAACTCTCTTTTTGTACGTCTCTCTTCTCGTCTATTAAAAAACCTCTTTTACACACCACCGTGGGCCTCATTTACCATCCAACCTCCGAAGGACCGCCACACCCACTCGCATCAGCGTCAACGTCCCCCATCCAGAGGAAATGGGAGTGAGTGAGAGAAACCACGGCATGAGACAAAGGGAGTGAGTGAGTGAGTGAGTGAGTGAGTGAGTGAGTGAGTGAGTGAGGACAAAGAATTAGAAAGGGAGGAAGTAGAAGCGAAGGGAAGGGGCGAAGGGGCAGAGCACAGCCGCCATTTCATCATGAGAGGAGAGAGAAACCCTCTCGTCCCTTGGCCTCCCTCCCTCCTCAAGTCCCCTCCACATCCTCACTACAAGTCACGTGCTCACTCTCTCTCTCTCTCTCCCCTACAGCCTACAACAACATTCCCAATCTTCACCTTCACAATTCCCTTCAGTCTTTATTATCATCTACTTCCTTCATTCACACACAACTTTTCCTACCATATTTTTGTACTTGCGGACTCAAGCCATAATTAGTTAACAATTAAAAAGGCCTCATAATGAGCAGCGAAAATTCATTTCCAATGAGTTACAACAACTGATTTTTTGAATTCGGATTAAATGTGCATCGACTCTTCAACCGTTTAGAGCAATAATGAAAGTGTAGGTTGTCTTTGGTTAGGAAGGTTGGAACTGGGGCCTCCCCGTAAGGTTATCATTGACTTAAAAACCTAATACAGCGGTTTCCAGATAGCTACATGGAATTACGATGGAATGTGTGGAATGTGTCTCAGTGTGCCCCGACGACCTTTGGCGGGAGTTGAGCGCAGCAGTCAAACTCTTCTGCACCAAGTGGAAATCCACAGAATTCGACATTTCGAAACCTCTGCTCTGCAGTTCCACCCTTCGACTGGAGACAAATGAATTGGTCACGGTCACGGTGAGTGGGGCGGCTACTCCCACTTTCCTACCTTCCTTTACTACTCTCAAACTAAACACAATAATTAAAGTATAATTAAAGTGTCTAAATTATTATTATTTCGCAGGTGTTATTCACAGGATGCCGTCGTAGAGAGTCACACTTCTCAGCCACTCCCATCGAAATCGACATTCAAAGCGATCTAATTGGAGCAGCAGAAGATGTCCGTAGGCGCTGAGCGACAGGATGGCTGCAGTGCTGCGCTGCCAAAGGTCACCTCACGGGATGAGGAATGTTGAGACTCGTGACTGAGGAAAAATAAACGTGTGCAGCCGCTGACCACCAGTAATAAAATAAATCTTCGTGGAACGAGGGAATTTAAAGTTTATTAAATAATTGTAAATTGATTCAGGGAGCCTCGAGGCCTTCAACGAACTCTCAATGAAAAAATGAGAAGTCGCAGTTGTCCCTCAGTTACAAAGGAGCAAGACACGCAAATTTATTTAGTGCTCTAAATCTTCGACATTCGCCACGCGTCGAAACAAAATTAAATTATTTTCGTCTCTCGTTTTAATAAAAAAGTACGATTTCCACGTGTCACCGTCTCTGTTCAAAACGCAATAGCTTTAACTTTCAGCAATTAAGTTGGGTGATGACGCTGAAGTTGAAGGTTGCAGGAAGACATTCAGCGACTTGACAGCGTTTGGATTCAACAGCGTCAAAATGGAAGACAAGAGTAAAGCACACACATAGTGAAGGAAGGAAGGTTAAAAGGAATTAATGTTGTCGTATCCCGAGAGAGGGACAAAGGTCAAAGATGAGGTTAGTGGGAGGTTCAGTTTGGAGTGGGAGGGTGCAAAAAGAGGAACAAGGGCAGCCGGGATTCAGAAGCGGTCAAACTCCTCCGGCACTCCTCAGCCTTCGCTTACGGACAGCATCTCACAAAACCCGAATTAACCTCACCTGGTCGATTGTCTTGAGACTCGTTATTCCTAAAGTTCCGATCTCTCCAAACTCTTCTTATCACTCCTCGCGTATTAGTTTTTATTAGGACGGAAGGAAGGGTCACTGCATTCTGACATGATTACAAAGGTCAATGGTAACTGAAGGTCCTCTCGTAAAACTGTTGAAGACTCACCTGAGTAAGTCGGGGTACTTTGAGACTCATTTGCAGGAAGTGCACTGCGATCTCCGGGGCCGGTTGAGACTCCCATTCTCCTCAGCCAGCCAGCCACCACCAACTCACAGTCACAGTCAAAAGTGAATTTAGCTTTGTGGACTAATCTTGGAACTGGAGGAATGCAGTGAAGGTCCACTTGAAAGAGTCCACTCGGTTGCAGCAATGTTGTCCGTGAGGAGTGGCATTGTGGGACCAGAGGTCGAGGGAATTCCCCACGCGAAAATCCCAACTTAGCCCGGAGGTGTACGGAGTCTCCTCTTCGTTTATTCTGCAGTGGCTGCCTCGATTTTCTTCCCTCCTCTAATTACTTCTTAAACGAATCCGTTGACGTTTTGCATCATTTCCAGGAAACCTGTTGTTATGCTGTCAATCGAATGGCAACTGTGAATACATTTTGAGTAGCTGGGAGACTTGACACAAGTTGAGAGACCAAACAGAACAACAGGACAACGTCAATGAAGACTTTTTGTCGATGAGATGAATAATGATGATTATTCGTCTATTTTGGTCTTTGAGAATGCAGAATCGAGAATCTATAAAAACTAGTTGCCTTTTAGATTGGAAAACGAATCTTCAAAGAGTCCGTGTCTCGGAGTCGCCAGTAGAAAAGAGTTGAAAAGAATGACCGGTGATTGGCTGGATTAATTCCTTGAGTTCACTCGAGGGTTCCTCATCTTCCTTATTTAAAATAGTTTACGTATAAAATTGCTGCTACGAATGAAATAGTTCAGCTCTGTGACTGTGTAGGATAATATGCGCATACCTAACGAACCATAATTAAAGTTAAGAAGCAGGAGGAAACGAAGAGTCGGATTGAAATCAGATGGGGCGAAACACTAACTACAATTCGACCTCATGTAATCTATCTTCACTTTGAGTCGACCAGCCCTTAATCTCGGATTAATTAAACGACAATGTCAAGATCAGCTGGGATCACACGCACAGCTTCCGATTGTAAATGACACTGGATTATCGTTTAAAGTTTAACGGCTGACGGCTGCCCAAGCCTGATTTTGTGTATGGTCGACGCTAGTGACGTGGTGAGAAGCAAGCTGAGTCTCACCTTACCCCAACCCACTGGACAAGTCCACAGTGTCTTTCTACTGAAAGAATCTCAACACACCCCGCTCTCCTCTACTCACCATTTGCCTGAAAGGAGTCACGTTATCCTTCGATGGAATTATCGTGTGAGATTTCCAACAACAATTAGACACGCACAAACGATTAAGCAACTATTACAAACAAACAGTGTGTTACATGGAAGGTGGGAATCAGAGGAAGAAGAAAGCAACCTGCTCTGCTCCACTAAAACAAATGCAACTTAGTTTTGTATCTGCCACCTTCCCATTATGTCCATTGGAATTCAAACAATAAGTCAGCTAATTAGAAATTCGGACGAGAGTAGTAAATCAATCCCAAAATTACTTTAACCTCCTAATTAATTTGATTTTCTCTAATAATGATCCACTCGCTCATTGCCCTGAGATTTGAGATAATGGAAAGAATTAAGCTCTGAAAGTATCCATGAAAGTTGCTACTTGAGTGCCAAACTGAACTCACTCCGCCGTAAGGTTCCCTTCTTTTCGCCTCACTTTCAATTTCAACCCACAACCATTCCAATTCGTCGTCAACTCAAGTGACGTTTAATTTGCAGGGTATTAACTTTTGATTCAATGAAATAACCCGGGCGCTGTCCGCAGAGGACACGATTGATTTGTTGCAGCATTTATCTGAATTATTATTAATTAAATATAGTCACTAATTAACTTTGTGAAGGCGAGTGAATAGAGCAAATAAACTAAGTCTGTGTTTATATTAGATATCTGTGTCTGTGTGTGGTCTTTTCTATACAAAAACTCTCGACTCACCCTGTACCTCACGTTGTCCCATAATTAAACTTAATTTAATTAAACTTAATTTAATTATGTGACATTTAATTAGGTGGGAGTTGAGTGGGAAGTGGTCGAACGATGGCGTTCTTTCATTTGGTTGGAGGAGCGAGGCGCGTGGGTGGCCAATGGGGAGTCGAGCGGCGAAGACAAAGAGAAGAGACGGAGAAGGCAGCAGCGGACTTCAGCGGAGTCGCCTATTCCTTCAAGTTGGTCGTCAGTCTCACATTCGCCTCATCGTCAGTGAAGTGAAGTTCGTCGCCTGAGGTTTGTTGAGTGGGGGGGTACAGTGGGAGGCAGTGGGGCGGAGGGGGTGTGACTTGTGGGGGGACATTTTTGTGTGTGGGGGTGAGGAGGAGGGCGTGCGGAAGTAGTGAACAAGTGCGACAAGTTTGAGTGTGCATGACGTACGCAGTGTTCGCAGATCCGTTGGGACGACGGGCGCTTCTTCTTCCTGTGGGGGCGCCGAAGTGGGTGTGCGTGGGGGTTTCACCCAGTTGGAGGAGGAGAGTGGGTGTGGTTGAGGTAGGGAGGTCAGGGGAGGAGTCTCATTGGAGTTTAGAAAGGTGAGTGAATGTGAGGAATGTTGCTTGAGAGTCTCCAGATTGTCCAGATGACCTCATAAATTGAATGACCTTTGTTCTCCTTTCACTTCAGGTGAGTCACTCTTTCAAACTTCCCATGAGAATGAGTGGGGGGAGACAGGAGGGGGGAAGTTGGGGGGGTGTGGCCGCTGGTGTCGGTGACCTCAGCAGAAGAAGAGGGAGTCAGGAGGTCAGTTCGAATCTCTCCAATGGAGGATCCACGTTTCTTCATTTTTACTCACTCATTTTTCTTTCCATATCGCAGGGACGGAGGAAGTTGGGGGAGCGGAGGGCGAGTTGTCCTCTGATGAGGGGGAGGAGGGAGGAAAGAGGCTCCATCATGGAGGAGGAGGAGGAGGAGGAGGAGGAGGAGGAGGAGGAGGAGGCTGGTGAAAGTGTGTAAAGTGTCCAGTGTAAAAGTGAATTAGCTCTTAAATAGTGTGAGTGAGTGTGTAAAGGCTGAAAGGAGGTTATGTGTGATGATGATATCGAAGGGACTCTTAATTAATTTCCGCAGGTAAGTCCATCCGTTTTCATTTCTCTCACCAAATTCATATGTGATCTTGTGATTATAATTAAGATTTATGGATGAGATCCACTCCTTCCCTAAATATTCCCACCTTCTGTCACACACTAATTAATTAGTTTCTAATTGCTCCATTTCTTGTGACACTAACGAACTTTCACGCTGTGAGTCATTCTTGATTGATGGATGCGCAATGCAGATTATTTAATGCTAATTAACACCACTTCCTCTTCATTTAATAGCAAACATACTTAAACTTAGGAGGAGATTATCACAAATACCAATCTACACTCTCTTCAAAATATTATTGGACTCATAAAAATTTACGAATAAGTCAATTCGCAAATTAGTTACTATTTGTGGATACATAAAAATCTTCCCAACCTTCACACACTGTCAATCATCCTTCACGCCCAATGAATGTGTGCAGATGTGCAGACATAAAGATCATTTTAAATCTCCTCTCAACTTGGTGTTTCGATTTGATTCGATATTTTGAGTTTTACGTTCTCCTCAAAATAATACTGAAATCATGGTGGCAATTAAATAATGAGCAAAATGAAATTATCGAAACACACATCCGAAGGGAGTTGTGGATGCCATTAAAGTTGCTGTGATTCATTGCCACTTTGACTTGATTTGACTTTTTGATTTTTTTAAGTGGAAGCGAATAATTTTGGTCCTTCATGTGATGACATGCAGTTGTAGGGACTGTGATATCTATCAACGTAACAGTTAGTCAATTCACTTTACGAATTAGTCAGTTGCTGTCAATGTAACAACAATCTTCAGGAGGAACTGTTCTATTAATAACATTGAAATTATACCAATTAAACACTTCTGAAGTAATTCTTGTCAGTTTGTCAGTGATTGGCGATAAGCTTGCATGCAATCTTCCCTTTAGTTTCACTTAAAATTTGATTGAGTAATTCGAGACACACATCCGATGAGAGTTGTGGTTGGATGATATTAGACTTATAAAATGATAAGAGTAGATGAATGTGCTGTGATACACGTCCAGTTTGACGACTTGTGCCTTTTATGTACTTTAAGTTACCTTTTCCAAACTTCAAGAGTTCCATTAGGTGAATACGAATATAATTCTGTCGTGAAGGCCAAAGCAGTCTTCACTGATTGAGAGTCTGAGACGGAGACTGATGTGTCATCTGCACAGTCGCTGTGTGAAACTGCAAATTCAACCTTCACATTTCAAAAGCCATAACACTTTCACGAAATTAATAATTTACATGCATCGCTGGCTAAATTAATTGAACCTACCACTCGGACCATTTGTCCCTTGGTTCTGTTTATGTCATTATTTTTCTTCATTTTGACAGCTAGAGTTCACATTCAGCAAGGAAGTCAGGTCAGTTTCGTCACTAATGTGACTTCACTTGACACTTCCAAACTGTCTGAACGGATGTTTGCTGTGAACTCACTGAACGAAGTACTCCGTAATTTCGTCCTAAAAACACTTGGCGAATTAAAATTAATGATCAAAGGTTTTTGAACTCTGAATTCTATCCGTGGAGTCCTGATGGAGAATTTTTGCAATTTACGTATCGCCCACTCGCTGTACTTACCTCTAGCCTTTGACTGTTTGATAAAAGGCGTGCTAGAATTTTCCAAAGGCTCTGAGCTATAAAATTAATTTTCGTTCCAACCAAATTGACATCACAGAATGAAACACAACTTATAAAGCTGCGAATTAATTCACAGGCATAAAGAACATTGTTGCTTAGTTAACATTTTTATTTATCAGTCAATGGTTTCGTGAATTTCTTGTTCAATGTATAATTTAAGGCAAGGTAAGTATTCTAACACTAACGTATAATCAAAATACATTTTGTTAGTAACATTTTGGATTCAAACTGCCACCTAAAAACAGTTTATCTACTTTATTGACCTCCAGCCTTACAAAATTACTAACTTGAATATTTGTCTTTCAATTAAATCTAAATGTGATGATTTATGAGTGCGTAAAGGTATTAATTAACAGCAGATAAAATCACGCCAAATTGCAGTTCTTGGAACTTCTGTTATGGCTTATTAACACTCAAACGCGCTCTTCATTTCCTATGAGTTCCTAAAGTATTCCAAATGAACTTTTCAGTTTAATAGTCAAATTAATTAAACCTCCACTCAGAAATCACACTTTAAAATAACTCCTGTACGATGCACGGCTATTCAATTATTTTAATCGCTTGTTTGTAGAATGAACATAGCACAGCGATAGATTTTAACCAATAACTTCACTTTTGCTTTAATAATCAAAAAGTTGAACTTTGTTTTTGTTGATTAATTATTCAACTTGAAGCCTGGTGGTGTTGGTGTTGCTCCAATCCACTCACCTTTAGTTATCACTATATCACTTATTGTGGCTTATCTCGAACTTTTCAGAAGAGTGTTTTGAATTCAGAATGTCACATGAAAACTTTAAATAAGTGTTTGTAATTATCTCCTTTTACTTTCCAACACAGGTTATGTTTTTGTTGATTTCACTGAGTGTTGTATTGTTCGTTCACATAAATAACTACTTTAAATCAGATGAAAATTACAAAGAACCTTATTTAAACCAACTTAAGATCTTACGATGGAACAATAAGTAAAATATATTTTATCTGGTTCCTAATACTAAAAAGAATTGCTATACAATTAGTTTTATCTGTCAACTTAATAGGCTACGCTTTGACTATAACTATGGGATATTTCGTTTTGTTAACTGTTGCTGTGAAACTTGGCTCTTTAATCACTGTTTAAATGAATTTCACTTTATCACTTTTTAACTTACTTTATAAGGTGTTGAATAGATTATATCGAATAAGGTGTGATTGTAAAAGCGAAAGCTAAATCTATCTTGAGCAATAAACATGCAAATTCCAATGGTTTAAATAATTTTGAATAAGAATATGAAGGAGCTCAGCTCCTGCTGTTGTTGCTTCGAGGACGAAAGTGTAATATGTGTTAGCTGCTCTGTTGCCTTTCAGGAGTGAGGAAAAATTGTCAAGTCCATTCTGAAAAGCAGTTTTACTGAAAGTGTCTGATGTTGCAAGCGCGCTTTTCCTGAAAACGAAGCAGTTCTATTGGACCCCAAGATTGTGTCAATTAACGAGAGAAGGTAGACGAGTAGTTTTTGCTCCAAAACTTCACTGGCACTCAACCCGGGGAGTTGGGCCGTTGACTGAATATCACACAAGAGAGAGAAGTAGTTTCTGTCCTATCCTTAAACGTATTTTACTCAACTGTGTTACTCGAATGGAAGCATACAAAATTACAACAGATGAAACTGTGGAATTGTTGTTTTGATCAAATACACAGCCAAGAGAAAACTGTGTAACATTTTAAATTGCGTTGAAATTTTACAAATCTACAAAAGGGAACAGAAGTTACTTTAAACGGAAGGTTCGATTTTTTAGATAAGAATGATGAGTAGTGGGTTAGAACAGGAATAAAAATAATAGAACTCCTTATCGTAGAAGCTGTACGAGTTCCTCTAATCTGTGGTTCGCTGTAGGTTTGCGAAGTTACACTTGATGTACAAAGGCATGGATGGTTAAGTTGGAGTGTGGAGTGTGTACGAAACCAGAACCTGTGTTGCTTACACATGAGAAGGGAAGAAGAGGAGAATTCAGTGAGTAGCAGGATGGTTAGTATTGAGTAGTAAGGCTATTGAAGATCGTATGTACAAGTTTCACTAGAACTGGCTTGACTGCGGTAACACTTTGGTAAAGGTGTGCTTAGGCACTTGGTAGCTGGGCGAAATTGCTGGTCTGAATGCTGCGAACTGTCTCTCTCTTCTCTCAACCCTCCTCTGGTTAAATCCGACGTGTTGAATTGCAAGCGAGAGATTCCACGGAGGTCTAGACGATGTTTTGTAAACCAACAGATCAAAGTCTAGTACGAAAGGCACGTAGAATGAAAATAGTTTATGAACCAAACATGATTGAATTCCGTGTCGTATATTTGTGGTGAGAAATAATTGAGGAGGACCTTTACTACTAGCAAATGCTGTTTTACGGGGAACCCTTTTTCAAATTTTTTCGAGCCACACTTAACCATTGCACTTCCAGTGACGTTTGACTCGTTTATTACTAAAACTAATTACAGTGATAGTAAAAGAACGTAGTGTGCTGTTGCTAGAAGGAAAAGTTGTTGATATGAATATCATCTTGCACACACGAAGTTCTTTTGTTAGAAGGAAGATTCGTGATTGTGGGAGATGAGTGATTCCCTCAACATCTCTTTCACTTGTTATGTCTACTGTCAGTGAATTTAGTAATGTCTTTACGCCGATGATAAATTCAAAATGAGTTCTTCTTCACTGTAAATGGCAATGTAAATCCTGGGTAGACAGAGTTGACTGATATAATGATGGTTTAACTTTTGGGGCATCACTGCAGCCTCTTGTCAAGCTTTGGTTTGTTCAAGATGAGTCCGTGAAATTGTTCCTTTGTAATCATCCGTGCAATATACAATTTGAACTGATTGACTGTCTATAAAAAGGCTGTAGATGGTTTGAAGCAAAAGTAAATTGTAAACTAAACCCATGAGATTAAATAAAGTGCATTTCTCTACGGAGGAATGTGTCTGTATATAAGTAGCTCTGCACTTCTAGTAGGAGAGGGCACAAGGCTTTAGCTCGCTATAAACTCACAGTAATGTAACGTGACTTCCATCCGAGCAACGAGGTTCATGAACGAAATGACCTAATGAATTGGTAAATGTTCTTGTAATGTGCCTTAGTTATAAAGAATGGGAAGGATCTACAATGTGAGATGCGAGGGTTATTGCTGTTCTCTTCTCTAGCTGAGTAGAAGTGAATAAACTACAGAGATTGATTTGGTACGAAAGTTCCTTATTTATCTTGAATGCGTAGTTACCTGGTTGATCCTGCCAGTAGTCATATGCTTGTCTCAAAGATTAAGCCATGCATGTCTAAGTTCAAGCGA
>JAQGAD010001101.1:0-23440 GCA_034696625.1 Isotomurus palustris | reverse complement strand
GGTGCAGAAACCTGCGAGCCTGCTAACTTCAATATTGGAGCCTGCGCCACCCTCGAGCCTGCTAGCTTCAGCCCTTTAACGACAACAACACAAGGAGCAGTAGACGCAGAAAACGTGCTCTCATTTATTAATTTAACGACTTTTTGTCGACCTTTCGCCACTACTCGACCTTCTACAGGTGGCAGCTGCCACTCCGTCAACTGTAAGTCTCCACCATAGTCGTTTTCTACACAAATGGGAGATTAACTGGAGTCTCAAGCTTATAATTGGATGCTTGTTGCTTTTTTTGCAGGTTGAGTTGCTCCACATTGTTCGCTGAAGGAAGAAGAATGGCTGACGACGCGCCATCTTCGTAAGTCTCTGCTTTAAAATCTCATGTAACGGTTAACAGTGTACAATTTGAACGTATAGCAATATGTTTTCGGTTTGTAGGCTGTTGTCTCTGACTGGAAGTGTGGATGACATAATCCTCTCGTACGTCTCGGCGGGGGAAGGAGGCGTCCATTCGGTTTTGAATCTTCGGGAAGTGTGCTCCACCACGAAACTGTGGGTCGACACTCTCCGTCCTACTCAGGCGAAGCGAATCTTCTCTGGCAGACAAGCCAAAGTGAAGTTGAGTGTGGAGCGTCTTGAGGAATTCCTCGCGGCGCCTCCACCGTTTGGATTGACGTCACTCAGCCTCACACAAACGGAAGTTTTGGGTGTCGATCTTTGTTCTCCAGAAAAGGAGGAACTCTGGAGTCGCTTCGTTTCTTTTTGGGCGACAGCCAAACTGAAGTCTCTCGACGTCGACGTCCTCCTTCTTCCTCTCGATTCGAAACTGAGCCAACTTCTTTCGCTTGAGTCGCTTCGATCTCTTCACTGTGACACCATCAAACACATCAAAGGAAAACGCACTGGACGCTTAGAAAATCTTTTCCGCTTTGAAACACTCCACGTGGAAAATCTCGAAATGGGAGTATCGCAAAAGCATGAATTCTATTTCCGACTGTCAACGCAACAGAACCTGAAGTGTTTTAGTGTGAAAATAGAAGACACAGTTGAGCTGAATGGAGTCGTTGATCTCATTAAAAGGAAGAAAGCTGCTGAAGATTTCAAGCTGATGATAACCATGGATCCGATTAAGTTGGATGAGAGTAAGCCTAAGAGGATTGAAATGAATGACTTGTACTCCAGATTGGTCACTTCAGTTGTGAACTCTTCCGCCACAATTCGAATCAGGGGACTCGGTGAGGACAAGCTGTCGACACTGTCGTTGAACCTCTACCTCGGTGAAGTCGGTGATAGTGATAGTGATGATGAGGTTGAGGAAGAAATGGAAGGAATCGTCCGGAAGTTCTACAAAAGCATCGTGGGAACGACCTCTTCCTATCAAGAAGCAACTGACTTTCCTAACTTGGAAACGTACACTTTGACATCTGCCATTGATAGTTATGAAGATCTGGAGAAGTTGGAATCCACAGCGTTTCCGCGGTCTTTGAAGAAGCTTCAAGTGGAATCAGGATTGCCTCGGCCAGCCAGTCTCCCTGCCACGCTAACCCACTTGGAAATTTTGGAGTATTATTGTTCTGCCAACGAGCTGCTTCAGGGGCTGTTTTCTCTATCTGAAGAATGTCCTTCTCTCAGAAATCTGAAGTTGAGGTGGAATTACTGCAGCTGGGACGAAGTTGAAAGCGACGTTTCTGACGGCTTCCATTCTTTTGCTTCTTCCCCTTTTAAAGGTCAGTTGTCGTTGTTGATATTCAGGAAATTCGTAGTCGTAGTGGTCCAATGCGGACTATATTCGCTAAACTGTATTTGAACTTTCTGCTTTCCGCTCCGTTTCCAGGTTTGATGTCACTGGATTTCTGTGCGCAACTTAATGGCAAAAGTGAAATTCCAGTTTACCACAAGATACTTCGCGACGGATTCAAACTACCCCAACTGGCCGTTCTTGATTTGAAGGTGTCGTTTGCTGAATATAGCCAATATCGCGAACCTCTTCCCGTGGTACGTAAAATGTGTTCTTTGACTAACCTCTTAAGCAATTGTGATAATGATATCCAGTGGCAATACGTTTGTGTTGAACACAGGTGAATCAAAAGCTCCTGACGGAGCTCAACAGTGGACCTGTTTCAAAATCTCTACTGAACGTCGCCTTTGACCCTCGCTACGTTGCAAAAAACGCGATTCCCTTGTTGGACGTTCTGAAGTCGACAGCAGCGGAGAACAAAAGGAAACGAGTGGACACTCACGGAAAGGAGCGAGAGAGGCAGTTCAATCGATGATTGTTTTACTTTGTAAAATTGTTGTTGTCGACGTTGTCATATTAATTAACGACGAGTTATAGGACACTTGTGAGAGATGTGAATGGTAGTCGATGAATAAACTGAGCCCATAGACGACGACGAAGTTTAAGTTATGAGTAACCTTAGACTGTAACTGTAAAACTGTATATAATATTTTTCATGAGCATGAATTTATTATTGATTTCATTCAGCTGATTCTTCACACGACTGTCGACGTAACGAAAATTGAAGCGTTTCATCTTAACAATAGAAGAAGGCCTGACTGGAGTAGTTGATCTCATCGAAAGCATGACATCTGCTGAAGACTTGAAGCTGTCGGTAACCTTTAACCCAGAAAACAGAGTGCCGACGGTGAACCCGAAGTCGATCGTTTTTGGGTTTGCTTCGAAAGTAGGAATAATTAGATATAAATCATAAGCATAATTTGGTTAATGATTTTTGCTGCTGATTCGCTAGTCTAATCTTTATACGTAAAGGTCAACGTTAATGTGTCATTGAAGGCAATTGCGTTGTGTAAATGAAGGAACAAAATGACGAATTAAGTCTCACGGAGGAAGCTGACAAAGGGTCGTCGTGAATAGAAGAAGAACGAAGTTATGGTTGTAACAGTTGTGAGGGAAGACACAAGGAATGTATTTCTGTTCTGAGGGATAAGCGGCTTCCAAGTTGTCATGTGTTTTTAGCCGGAGTTTTGGAAACAGCAAAGGAATAAGCCTTCTTCTTCGCGGAGACAGACAGCGCAGAATTCGTTGTTTTGAAGAGTGAAGAGAAGATGTCGAAAATTAACGTAAAAACGCCGGGCGTTGCGAGTTCGAGTTCCCTCGGGAATGTCGCCAGTGTCTCTTCGATGAATTCCAGTATTGCCGACCTCCACAAGGTCAGCTCCTCCTTCGACAGCCTCGGCAGCCACGCCTCCTCCTCAGCCATCCTCCTCACCAAACGAAAGGAGAACTCCTCCGCAGTGAACGTCAACAGCCGCAAAAGAACCGAACCACAAGTGAAACAATCCTCAGAGAATGTCAACAATCGAAGACGAACGCCTCCAGAAGTAAAACGTGTCTCGGGGAACGACAACAATGGAATGAAGCGAGGGTCAACCAAATCCAACAATGCTCCTCCACCCTACTCACCTCCTCCTCCACCTCCACCCGCAAACTATATCGACAATGGAGGAAGACCTGCGCCTCCCCTCAACGCAGCTCCTCCCACCCAACCCAACTTCTTCAATTGGAACACAGCGCCGTCACAACCAGCGCAGCCTCCACCGCCAGCTGCGAGCTACTCCAGATTGAGTAACAGCGCGACCTTCGCTCCCACCGCCAACGTCGCCGCCCTCCCAACTGAATTTCCCACGCTTCCTCCTCCAGCAGCGACAAAGGAATTCGACGGAGACGCAGCGAAGAAGAAGCAGAAGAAGAAGACGGCGCTCATCGGATTCCTCCATCTACTCACAATGGTAACTCAACTCACCTGACCTTTCGACATTCTAGCGACTTAATTCCTCGCATTTTTGAATCGCAGTTGGCGATCGCAGGAGCATTGGCGCTTGGAGTCTACGGAATCTACTCCTCCGCAGCCTACAAGTCGATTGAAGCTGAGCGAGAGCGCTGCGACAACATTTCCCGCTACTCCATCTCTACGTCCACGCGAAGTAGTCCTTCGTGGGTGAAGAAGTACGCGTGGTTTGTGCTCCTCTCAATTGCCGCTCTCGTCGTCGCCCTCCTCTCCGCCTTCGTCTTCCTCGCCCTCCTCCCACAAAACCGATACTCCTGCGGATGGCCCTGCGACGCTGCGACGCAGTTCTTCGTGGCTGTCCTCGTCGTCGCTGCCGGTGGGGTTCTCGTCGCCGGCCTCCTCGAAGTCGTCGATAGCGCCAACAAGGAATTCAAGCCGCTCTGTGGAGAACTGTGGCCGGGGCTGCAGCAAAAGGAGTCGACGGAGGACCGAAACGGAAGTTTCGAGGCGACTTTTGATGCCATACGACCTCTCGTGAAGTATGAATTCGTCATGTCTGCTGGGGTAACTCAATTTAACGTTAAACGCCGAAACTGCGGGTGTCAGAGGAGACTTAAAGTTTTGTTTTTGTGGCGTTGCAGGCTCTCGCGTTATTCGCTGGACTCCTTTGTCTCATTCTCATCGGTGTTATCTTCGCTTGTGCTCCGAAGGAGGAGTCACCTTCCCCTCAAGCTGTTCAGCCGCAGTACCAGCCAGAATACCAGCCTCAGTATCAACAGCAGCAGTACCAGCAGCCACAGTACCAGCAGCAGTACCAACAGCCACAGTACCAGCAGCAGTACCAACAGCCTCAGTACCAGCCAGAATACCAGCCTCAGTACCAACAGCAGCAGTACCAGCAGGCGTACCAGCAGCAACCTGTCTACGGCTACGGAGGAGGACCTTATGGAGGAGGGGCCTATGGAGGAGGAACCTATGGAGCCTATGGAGGTGGAGCCTACGCCCAGCCTTTGTACTACTGACCCCCTCTGACCTCCGCCCCTCAAATGTAAACTAACAATAAGTGAATATTATGTAGTCTGTACAAACGATTGTGGTTTCCACTTAATGAATACAAATAAACTCACTTCTTACGAACAACACACAAACGTTTTGGCAGAAACCTAATGTTCAATTTATTACAAAGCCGTTTCAAAATCCACTCGTTGTTTAATTAAATTTACAATTCATTTACCAGTGGAAATAGTTTTAACTTTTAACATTGACGTAAGTAGCACACCTTAACAATTTACCTTTACTTTTAATTAATAATTGACATTTGATAATATGAAAGTCTACCTGGTGAGTTAATAAGGTAATTGTTGATAGGAACACACCGGAAGATTTAAAATTAATTCACAGGCAGCTCATTTTTCTACTCTATAATCCAGCGTCCCTTCGATTGTTGGCAGCAACGACGGAAGTCAACGCGTTGAGGAGATGATCAGCGTCCTCTGACACCCACGCGATGTTTACATTTCTCAGCGTCTTTGTCACCGTCCCTGCGACAATGAAACTCAGAGTGAATGAGTCCAACTGTGGAAACAACATCAATGAAAGGTCAGTCACTGGAGGAAGAATTTAACTTTAAAGTTGACCTTGACTGTGTACCTTCAGTTGAAGTGTTTCGTTTTGCATCCGAATTTCTCCTCTCAAAACCAATTCGTGCAGAGAAAGCCGAGGCAGTTGGAATCCTTCGAGAAGAATCGCATTGTTCGCGCCAAGCGGATCTCCGTCAGACTCAGAATAGCTGCCACAGAACTCCAAGCACTTCAGCTCTAAAAACACAGCAACATTTAAAAGCAACAAGTTGGATTTAAATCATTTTTTAAGAATTGTACTTGTTTAGTCTTTAGCTTACGAGGAAACTTATTGCCGGTGTTGTTTATGTGTCCAAAATTCTGGGTTGTCGATTGAGGCGCAGCAGTTGGGTTTCTTGAGGAAGTGGAGCTCCAGTGAATGGCAAGATACTTCAGGAGAGGACACATTCCAGACAGCGCGTTCAGCGATTCCAGCAGTTCGTTCACCGTGCAATTGTATCCCATCAGGATTAAGAAGGTCAAAGTCCCAGGGAGATTTGGAAGCGAGCGAATGTCGCCAAATATTTGGAGTCCTTCCAGCTTTGGTGGAAATTCGACAGATGCTAAGTTCCCGCCACTCAAATTGAGGCGACGGAGGTCCCTCAAATTCGGGTAGTTCTTGAACCTCTCCACTCCGTCGTTCATCTCCCAAATCACTTCGATGCATTCGGAAAACTTCCTGGCAACAGACTCGCCAAATCTCTCCTCGATGCTGCTGACTTTCTTCTCTTTCACTTCGAAAATTCGAATCTTCGACGACGAGGCGGCGATCGAGAGGACGAGGGCGACGTAAGGTTCATCGAGATCATCGGACAGACACACGTCGTGGTAGATGGAAAGTACGAAGTCAGCGTCGTTTTTTCTGGTGTCAATGAGACTCCCAACGGCGTTCAGCGAAGCGTCGTCGTCGACTCGAATGGAGAGGCGCTTCAGATTGCGACTCTTCGCCAATTCAGAGAGGAAGAGGACTTTGTAGCGGCCGTGGAAGTCAAATCTGAAGATGGTGATTTCTTCGAGACGCCGGAGACAGGAGGGAAACTCAAATGGGACGGCCAACGGATCACCTGCTTCGACGGGAGTGTCGAAAAGCTGAAGGTCAGTGCAACTGAGTGTTCGAAGCTTCGGAGAAGACAGAAGTTGAAGAAGACGCGCGTCTGGGGGAATTTGGAGAACGTCGATGGTCAGAGATTTGAGTCTGGTCGACCAGAAGGAAACGATGGAGTTCCACAGGTTCGCATCCGCGTGAGTAAATTCGTGTCGACTGAGTTCCTTCGCTTTTAAAAGGAGCAACGAGGCCACGTGATCCGGAGGAGGATTCAATTCGAAGTATCGCTGTTCTTCGATTTGAAAGCCCACCGTCACTGTTCCCTTCCAAACGATGCGATTGCGTTGGCTTTGGGGAATTTGACGGGACCTGAGGAAACCACAAAAGAGGAAGTATGCCGTAATTCGGAACCATTGGACCTTTTGCGGGTGAAAGGGAAGGACGCGAGACTTACGATGTTGGCTTTTGAGCGTAGGACGCCATTTTTTCTTCAGGTGGGCAGCGTTTTGACGACGCTGTTTGTTTTTAGGAGGAGGAATTCGGCAAAACTTTTGATTGCAATCTGAGGAGGTGAGAAAACGAAATGAAGAGTGAAACAAATGGACAATTGCTTGTGAAGTGAACAAACAACGAACTGTCCGTCTTTCTCTGCAAAACTCTACGACACTCGAAGGAATCCATCGAATGGAATTCCTGTAAATTCGCCGATTCTTCTTTGTCCTTTCCTCTGAGAGAGGCAATTCCATCCGAAAGAGGTCATCAATGGTCACCTTTCGTCCTGAGATCGAATACAGCGATTGATTTAATAAAATAGTACAGGACTACAAGTGGAAAAAACAAATGGTGAAACAAATAAAAGCTTCAAAAGCAAAGGTCAGAGTTCAACGAACCACAAAAACTACTTTTAATTTACTGCTCACTGGAATTAAGAAACAATTGTCTACAAAGCTGACAAATATTATGCAAAATTAATGAAGTGAGGAATGCAACTCTTTAGTTCACTAAAAGAGTTTAGAGGTCTGTGACGGCTTTATAGCTTCTCGAGTAGAACTGTCGACATAGTCGAACCAGAAATTCGTGGGAAGTCTAGAAGAAACGGCCGAGGATCGCGCTTATATGAGAAAATTGAAGACCTTCGAAAATACGTCGACATGCTCCGATGGTGAACTGAAGCTTCTGAATGAAAGCAGAAGAGGCGAGTGTCGGGTTTTTTGTAGTTTTCTTAATGAAAGAGCCTCGTTGTTGGTTTTGTGAAACGTGCGCTCTGAAGATTTTCCTCAGGTGTAGAAAAGCGGAGATATGCGCTGTTATTTTCATAATCAGAGTTATCTTAACCCATTTAATCAATTTATGCAACTCAGTTACAAAGGACAGAATCTAATTACATCGAATCATCGCCGTGTTTATGGATAAGCAGCTCCCAATAGTTCCTCCATTAAAGATCCACATTCCTAACTTAATGGAGGCAACTTAACTTAATGAAGGCATACATCAAAGCGGAATACATTTATCGGAACAGTCTTTCATTTTGTTTGTTACAATTAATTTTAATTGTACAGAATAAACGCAGTAATTCATAGTGCATTAATTTTATACGTAGAAGATTATTCTACATACTGAGCATCAATTCATCATTCATCGAGTGTTTAATTGCATCGTTATATCTTATCATCATTATTACGAGTTCACGGGATTTCCAGTGGGCAAGGATTCGAGCGGACAGCGGACGGTTTATTAATGTGTCACTCGTTCCGGCAAAGAAGCGACGCTGGGGGAACGTTTCCGTGAAGAGCGGACAACCGTTGGATGAATGTTGTCGTTCTTTTCGTGTTTTCGTAAAGTTGAAGTCTTGCGGAAGATCTTCGGGCAACGGGAACACTTGAGGGGTTTCTCGTTTGTGTGAATCATTTCGTGATCGCTCAAATGAGCCGACCGGGAGAAATTTTTCGCACAGAACGAACATCGAAATGGTTTTTCGTTTGTGTGAGAAAGTTGGTGCCTTTGGAGATTGGGCTTCTGATGGAAAGACGTTGGGCAGAACAGGCATTTAAATTTCTTGTCGGGATTGTGAGTCTGTTGGTGCGTTTTTAAAGTCCACTTGGAGCTGTAGCATTTCTTGCAGGTTGAACATTGGAACGAGGAAAGGTGTTTGGAAGGATCGCTTTTCTTTTGTTTTCCTCTCATTGGCTGTTCACAGGATTCCGTTGGGCCTGCAGTATTTTAGTAAAACTAATTTTTATTACTACAGAATTTAAGTGGAATTAATTAAAAGTTAAGAGACTCACGAGAATTCACATGCTCTCCTCCTGAGGCCAAAGAAACTTTTTTGTTTCCATCACTTTCCTTCTGATATCCAATTTTACAGTTTCCTTGTTCGGTTGCATCTGAAAGTCTCTTCAAGGAAACGCGGAGTTTCATGGGACAGAGAAGATTGGAGAGCTTTCGTTGCCAGTCTTCGTCCACCGACTTCTTCTTCTTCCGCAGACTCCTTCTCGCGCTGGACGACGGCAACAACGGGGACGGCACTGCGCGTCTTGACGTCGTTGACGTCTCTCCAGGGGGCGAGTTTGAGTCTTCAATTTATTTGAACGGATCAGAATCCGATTCGAATTACTTGGCGTAAAAATACTTAAATTGACTTACGAGACGCTGTCGACGTTTGTTGACGTACAGGATGGCCAGTTTCGCTGTTGCTGGTATCCCCAAGCGGAGTGGGAGGAACTTTGAACCTCTCGTCTACTGAAACTGAAATTATTGAACAGTTAACAGCTGAACGGTGGAATAAATTCAATTTGTAAACATACCGAATACTTCTGATGGAATGCTCGAAATCGAATTCTCAACGACGTCGTCTGTGTCGACAAGTTCCTCCGAACTTCTCCCTGTTTCTTCAAACTGAGGAGTTTCGATATCCGTTGTTTCTAATTCCGCAGACGGAATCCGGAGGGAGGACGGCGACGTCGCTACTGGCTGATTTACGACGACTCCGTCGAAATTGACGCTGTCGAAGTCGACAGAAGGTGGAGCGGCGGCTGTAGTTGATTCAAAGTTCCCGTTCATTTCCCCATTCGCAGGTGGAGGATTCCACAAAGAGGCAGGCGGAAGCGCATCAAAAATGAGAAAGACATCAGAAACGACGAATCCTTCGATGAAAGGCGCGACGTCCTCTGCAACCAAACCGAATAAATTGAACTTCTACACGAAATGTTTATTTGTGAAATTAAAAATCGCAGATGGAATTTGTGCGCACCAGGTCCTGTGGAAATAATCTGAGGATATTCCCTGTCAAACTGGGAATCGTTGCAATGAGATTCAACGCTTCTGCTGGTTTCCTCTGACTGACGAGATTGGATGTCGTTGCTGTTCGCTTCAGGAGGAAACGACGCGGGTGCTGACGAGTCATTTGGGGCCACTCCCTCGACGCTGACGCAGACGCTGTGTGGAGGAGCAGCAGCGTTGGTTGTGGAACAACAGGCTATCTCCTCATTTCTTACCACTTCCGTCGGAGGATTCGCAGAAGAGGAAGTCGGTGGGGGAATGTCACTGAAGACGTTGACACCCGACACGTCGCATCCTTCCACGAAAGATTCGAATTCCTCTCCTAAAATTGTAAACAAAAGCAGATACGCAGGAACATAAGACTCACTCCAAAGAAGCCACTTTGCGTGTCGAGGGATGGAAATCAGAACTCACGGAATTTGTGTTGGAGGAACGACTGGAGGAGGGCGAGTCGACGAGATCCGCAGCGAAGTTCGTCGTCCACTCGGGTGAATTCACTCCGTTGATTCGACCAGACGTGTTGCATGTCGCTGTTTTCCATTCGGAGGACTTTCGATGGGAGTGAAATAAAAGATTTCAAATATTTCGATAAGCACAACGTTGTGATGTTGAATCATTAAACAAGACAGCCGAAAGAAAACAAGTTCGTAAGAGTGACGCGCGACGCTGCTTTGTGATGCCAGCATTCCCGCCAGATGAACGCATCGAACTCCCGCATCAACTTACCCCAAAATACAACGAAAGTCGACACGACGAACCTACTTGGCACCGATCCCCATCCCCCACAGTCACCCCAATCTCCTTATGACAATTATACTAAATGAAAGGTAAATATTTAAATCAAGAAGATATTGGATATTGATTCGTTTATTAATGTGTACTTGAGTCTCATTTCAATTGTTACACAAAGTGGTTACAGAGATGATTAGATTTTCACTAGGATTTTGAGCTTAGCTGTCACACACACACAGAACTTTAGCTGCGAGTATTCTCTTCATTCTTCCGTGGAGTCTGTTCCAGTTCTTAAGACTGATTCGGGGCATACTGAGGTCCTCCAGGTTGTTGATAATACACAGGCTGCTGCTGAACAAGGACGTAACCAGGATATCCTTGTTGGTATTGGTATTGAGATGGATGAGCAACAACGTAGCTGGGAGTGACCTCAGGACCTCCAACTTGATTTTGGTATCCTTGCTGCTGATAAGGAGCAGGTGGATTATCAGCTCCGTAGTAGTTTGGATTTACTGGAGGCATCGCAGCTCCAGAGTTATACGCTCCTTGCTGGAATTCTCCAGCGTTCTCTTCTTTAGGACTCTCCATTAAGCCTTGCTTCACTGACAGCACTCCAGCCGCCACAAATCCTAAGGCAGTGAAAATCGCGACAACCTGGGAACAAAACAAACCCAGAAAAGTCCATTAAACCAGACCACATTATTAATGAAATAGTTTAAAGTTTAAACGTTTGAAATAACTTACTCCCGCTCCAATCTTGTGTCCCAACTTCCATCGCTCACTGCACTCCACCTTGTACGTCAAACGAAATCGTTTAAAGCTGGAAGGAATGGTCATTTTGGGATCAGAGAAGGTGACATTCAGAGTCCAATCCAGCGTGTCTTCTTTACTTCCTCCGCCTCCGTAACCATCTCCATAAGGTTTGAAATAATCAGAGTCGTTTCCAAACACGACTTTATCAATCTTCTGTCCGAAGAAGGTGCCATCACTGCGAACCGCTTCTCCCTTCCATTCTTTTATTGGCATGTCACTATAGTCATAGTCTTTGGGGTCGTTTATGTGTTTAGTCAGGAACAAAGTTTCCCGCTTCTCGCAGTGAGGCAAAGCTCCTTGTATCAAGGTCACCGCGCATATCAACATCACAATTACTCCTACGACGCAGACGCAGACGTCCTGGAAGAGTTTGAAATTGAAAGCATTGGTTTATTTAAGAACCTGTGTTTCCCGCCGTTTACTTAACTTGAACCTACTCCGTAGGCGAGGATCCTGTAGGCACAGGAGCCACGGGATTTGTCCAGGCAGAGGACGGCGCATTGGAGAAGACAGCTGAGGATGACGACGATGAGAGGAACACAGATTGCGAAGAGGAAGGCGATGATGTGTTCATCTGCACCCACGAGCTTATCTTGTGACCAGGTAACCTCGCCATGTAACGGTGAATCAGTTGAACTTGTTTTGTAATTATTGTAACTGCTGTATTGGGTTGTTCCTTCGCTGTCGAAAAGGCCCGAGTAGGAGACTCCAATTGTGATGGAGATCAAAACCTGGAGGAGAGGGAGAGCAGTGGGGCCAGTCAGTTTTTTTAGTACACTTCCATATTATTTGTGGAGATTAAAAGGAGAAGGAGGTAAGTTAGGTCACCGTGAGTATCAGTTTCAAAATTAGCGCTGCTATTCCAACAGTCTGAGTCTTGGAGAAGAAGGCGTTGTTGGTCTCCATTTCTTTGTCGGTGGTCAACGTCCGTTGGAAACAAATAAAGGAGAGTTTACGGAATAACGGAATGGAACTGCGGAGTAGTTTGAAGAAGAAAGTATCCATGGGACTTGGAAGGTTGAAGGTGAGAGGTCACAGAGATGTCATAGCTTCCTTCTTTTAACGTAGACAGGTTTAATTATCGTAAGCTGCTTTGCACAGTAAATGAGTGGGATTTCAACTAGCAGATTTACGTTATGTTCTTATTACAGCGACGCATATTATTATTTTAGAATTTTGAACTCCGAGCTGTCGCACAGGGCAAACAAACGTTCGGAATATTCACTTTCTTCTTGTTCATTAATTCTGTCCTCCTCCTTAAACACCTCCCACTTGTCCAGCTGGGCCTATCTCATTAGGCGATCCTCCAGGTTGAGTTTGATATAATCCTTGCTGGTACTGCGGCTGAACTGGAGCGTAGCCAGGGACTTGATATCCTCCTTGCTGCAGATACGGAAACTGAGTCGCTTGCGTAGCAGTGTAGTTGGGAGTGGCTTGAACTCCTCCAACCTGTGGATAGTCTTGTTGATACGGAGGGGGTGGTGGATTAGCAGGAGCGTAGCTCGGAGTAACTTGAGACGGGGATCCGTATACTACTTGTCCATACGCTCCTTGCTGGAATCCTGAAGCATTTTGTGCTGTGGAAGTCTTCCGACAAGATTCAATCACTGACAGAACAACTGCAGCCACCAAACCTAAACTCCCAAGAATCGCGATAGCCTGTTAAAAATCAAAATTCCATTAGTCCTCGGGAAAAGCTTAAAAATATAACTTTCCGTGAAAGTTACTCACTCCCGCAGCAATCGTGAGCCCCGGGCTCCAACGCTCACTACACTTCTTCCTGTACTTCAGTAACATTAGATCAGTTCGAGATTCTGTGGGGACGTAAGTGTTTTCCATGTGTATAGCCACAGTCACATTGGCGTCAAGCAAGTCTTCTTCTGGCCCATGACCACCGTAACTACTTTGAAATAGTTCACTCCAACTCGCCCCGAAAAGATTATCAAGGCTCCACTCCGGCGACTTTTTGGTTTGCACTATTTTGACAGTCAGAGTTTCCCGCTTTTCGCAATGACTTGCCGCTCCTTTTATCAATAAGATCCCTACTACTAGCAAAACACCCAGTCCGACGATACAAATGCCAGCGTCCTGGAAGAACGTTTGATTATTTTAGGGATTTTATTCTCCCACGGGTTCTTCACACGGAACTTACAATGCAGGCTACAGTCCTGCTGCCACGGTTTGTGCGTCCTTTGTAGCTGAACAGAAGGACGCATTGGAGAAGAGAGCTGATGATGACGATTACGAGAGGAACGTATGCTGCAAAGTAGCCCAGCGACTCCGTTCCAAGCGTGTCTTCTTCTGACCACTTCAACTTACTACGGACACTTTTTGTACGCTTGGGAGTGTTTGTATCCGTCGGATCCGAAGACGCCAGAGAGTGCTAACCCAATTGAGATGATGATCACAACCTGAGATGGAGTGAGATAGTTAGAATTATGGAGTAAGAGAAGTGAAGGAGGTGTCAGCTTACAATCAGAATGAGTTTCAAAATAAGGGCTCCTGTTCCAAGGGTCTTGGCCTTTGAGGTGTTGTTGATGTTGGTGGTTTGCATCTCCTTGTTGATAAGTCTGCGTTCAGAGGTGGAGACAAAGTGAATCAAAGTACAGACCAATGTTAATCGACAGCTCTCGTATTTGTGAGAAGAACGAGAGCTGTCGATTAATCTTGGTACAGACAACTGTGTTTAGAGAGAAGTAGTGCAGAATATCTTGGTTTCTTTTGGAATAAGTAGCCATGGAATTGCTAATTGGTTGTTTTCAGTTTATGTAGTTATTGTGGGAGACGGAGCGTCGACAAAATTCTCGTCTCTCGTCATTCGGCATTCATTAATCCTGCAGTCTCATATACTGGATCGAGTAGGGTTAGTAGGGAGCCTAAAGGACTCGAGCGAGTAGCAGGAAAAGGTTCTTCTTGGTTGTTTGAAAACTCAAGTTTAATGCATTTCAGTCGTTCGTTGCTTGAAAAACATTTTAAATTCATAGCCCAGCCGTGTGCACAGAGGTCTTTTCACTGTTTACGTTATTTTCTTCATCTCCTGTGAAACTCAGCTTCTCAAATTTGCAGCAGCTCTTCTCAGCAGATGGCGTTGGGGAGGTCTTTCTAGCGACAACTTAGACTATGCTGGTGCTACGGGCAAAGTCGCAGTTTGACCCACAAAAGTTTGGCGATGCGCGGTGTATTTAAAAGTGTGCAAACAGACAGAATTACTTATTAGTAATTTAGATATACTCATTAGAGTATTATTAATAAGTGAAACCCGCTTGCGGGTCATCACTAGAGATTCGTATCTCTCTTAATTAGCCTACTGGAAAAACCCATGTTTGAGATGTTTCCTAGGTTACCTTAATATGCGTACCACTTGGGTTAGCCGCACCTTCATCGTGTCGATATAAAAAGGACACGATCTCCTCTCTCGGGGTCCCAGAGCTCTTGTAGTAGGTCTCATCCCATACCCGTATCCCAGTTGGCCTCGTACAGCCAAGTTATACTAGAATAAATATTGTCTCACTACGTCTCATCCTGCCTCCCTACTTATTCCATCCTCATAAAGCTATTGGCACACACAACCCGGACAACCCGTAACAACAATCACTTTGTACATGTTTCGTTTGGAGACGAGTTCCTTATGGTTTCTTTGATTAATATCGCGATTTGCGTAATAACTAAAGGAATTTATTTGAATTTATTCGAATCCTGTGCCATTCGCATATTCCCCAATAGAATTTACTTTTGATAGTTTTATAGGTTATAACAAAAAATACATACATACCAGAATTAGGAGTAGTTATTGAAATCATGCAAAAATTACATCAATATCGTGGAAATTCGTTCGATAAATTAGATTTCATATAATTTGGAGATTATATGAAATCTCCAAAATTCATGTATTTGGATAACACGGAGACGAGGGTCTCTCCTTACACTTCACAGCTTCGGTAGTAGAAACTCCAGGCGTTTTCTTCATTTCTTGCTGGAAACCACGAACCATTTGTTGTTGGTGAAAGGCTAGTAAAGAGAAGGAGTACCACTCCTCGTAGGAATATTTGTTCCCATCCACGTTCACTTCCACGGGACAGAGAACTTTCAGGTCTTGGGATCGTGTCTCCTCGGATAAGATCTTAAAGACGAATACTTTCTTTACCTTGGGCATCGTAGAATTATCCTGTGATTGAATTAAACGAGGTTTCAATGCATGAACAATTATGAGATCAATTTTAGCCAATGCAAGCAATGATTTAATTCATAGAAAGAAGTTTTTACTTTAATTACGGTGTAGTCATCAATAATTAAACAACTTACCACAAGACGTTTCACGTCAGTTTTCCATTTTGCCTGAGACTTTGCATCGAGCTGATGGGGTGTTATCCATCCCAACCCATGGATTTCTCTCTCGGCCTCTCCATTCCACTCCATCAGGATTTAAGGGCCTAGGCTGGGATGTAGGCGAAATCCTTTCATTCTCTTCAATTCATGAGCAGTAGGGCTTAGTATGAGTGGACTGTTCTCTTTGTTTGCTGAGCAGGTTTTACATTTTCAACTGTAGGTTGGGCCTGGTGACACGTGCTCGCCCGTGGTGAATTTGGTGGTAGTTGTACGAAGAGTAAGTTGCGAGAGGTACTCGGTTGGGCGAGACACTACTACTTACACCGGCTACCTCTCTCACACTCACAAAGGCACTTTCGCTCGGTCGAGGAATTACAACCTCAGCTTCCCCACCTTCTCGAGGAATCGCCACCTGAGCTGCCCTACCTTCCAATAGCTACAGAAACTACATAACGAGAAACTACAGACTCAGCTCTACCTTCCTTTCCTGCTGTCAACAACAAACATTTCTTATACGCCCTTTTACCTATTTGCACTTCTTGGAACTCACAGTCACTGCCACTATCAGTAAAAAGGTCAATGGACGTATCGTCCAAATTATCGCTCTCCATGATTGGTTAAGTAAACACTTACTTCTAATAGTTCTGGAGGTCCTTAGAGGTCCACAGTAAAACAACAAACAAAGGTGAAGGCAAAATGCCAAAGAGTTATCCTTGAAGAAGCTCCGACCAACATATTGGCAACGAAAAGCTTTTTGACTATTAGAATAATCAAACGGTCCTTTGACATGCAAGGTATTTTTAGAACCCGCAAACCTTTATTCCATGTTCTTAGTGGAAAATCACAAACTCGGTTGCCAGGCGGTCGTTTATTAAGTCATAGCCTGGGTATAGTAACAAGTATTACGTTTATGCACGCGTGTGTGTTGAGTTAGTTTGTGACAGTCTAAACATTAATTTCTCCAACACCGAAATGCTTTTATACCTAATTCATGTGTATTTTCGGATCAGATATTCATTAACGCTAACGACATTCATTCTACCTTTACACAGACACACGCTGTCAGTAGTTAATGAAAGCCATTTTCTCCCACCACCATTGCCCACGCGGATGGGTAGAGTTGTGAAGCACAGAGAGAGAGAACGGCCTTTGCATTTTGTCGGTTGAGTCTTCCTTTCACCTACAGTCCTTTGACCGAAGGGACAGGCTTTACTCGCAACTGTGAACTTCAATAACACTTGTTTATTTTCTGTGTACTAAGAAGGAATTACATTCATCATAACAAAGTAAGCAAATTAATCTCATTTGATTTAAGCGTTACAATTCATGGTATTGAAATATTTTGCATTCATTTGCTCCTATGTTGTTGAAAGCTGGAGGCAAATAGAGACAATGTTGGTTAAGCTGACGATGAAGAGGCACATTGACACAATGTTCTTCAGGCTGAACCAAAAAAGGTACAAAGTGATGAGATCGGACTCCGGGATTACAATAATGACTTGAGATAACGAACAAGTGGGGACTGCAATTTGCTTTACTTTCATGAATCTCGAGTTCTTGTTTCATGTAAGATCCTATCCTAAAAAGATTTATTTAATAACATTCTAAGCAGTATTCTTGTTTAAAAAAATACGAAAATACTATTTCTGGTACTATGGAAGAATCGCATAAAGGTAAAGCAAAAACGAGGTCTGTACTTTGCATTCTTAACACATTATTTCTATTTCCAGGGATTCTCAGGTGGTCGACAGTGGAAAATCTGAGTGTTGATGACGAATAAATCAACAGCCACTTAGCCTTCATCGAACTGACGGGGAGTTGCTCGATTCATGAGCGCAAAATTTGAAAGGTTGAGTTGCAACGCCAAAAGCTTTGCGTGAAGCAAGAGAAAAGCAAAGGCTTGAAGCGGTTGGAATTTCCAAACTCTCCTTCTGGCCTCCCGATAAAGATCCGAGGCGAAAACATGTAATGTTTTATTTTTTACAATCATAAATTCTTCATGATCATCTGCCATTTGGCTCGTTCTAGCTGACCTTAAGCTCTTGGGTCTTGGGAGCACCAGGAATGAAAAACTTAAAGCAGATGACATCAAGCTGTCTTTCTGGCCTCCTGACAAAGCGGGTGGCATTATATTTAATAAACGATTTAATAAATGGTTGATGCTTACAGAAAATAACTTTGCACAGAATTTGCGATGGCAAACTATCAAGTTACGAATGCTCTTCAAGAACGTGGACTCAAGGAAATTCAGGCTTGCCAATGCAAGTGAAACCGAGTAAGGGTTTAGGTTAGTAAACCCTTACTCGGTAAAATATTTGTGAATTCTTTTAGTAGGTGAGGAGAGACGAATGACTGTGAGGAACCGATTTGACCAGTCAAAACAGTGACACAACTAATAAATATAAGTGATATTTAATCTTTTAAATGTCTTTGTATTGGCTACTCTTATAAATATCCGACTTTCTGCGTAGATCAGCAAGAAGGAGGAACGATTGACTCTCTTTTGTTGATGATGATTTTGCTTCCACGAGACATACCAGGAGTTGAAAGTTATAGTTTGTGTGTTCGAGTATTTTAATAGACAAGAATGTTCATGAAAGCATTCTATATTCATTTCAATCCTTCAAGACGAAAGTCGTTCTTTAACTTCTCATTAATTAAATAGCCAAAATGATTAAAAAACAACTGTTCTTAGTGTATTTGATCACCTAACACCAGGTAAACTCTGCAGTATTTTGCCGAGATTCGTTGCTTTGCTGGCTATACCAAGCTTAACCTTAACTAAACACAACTACAGCAAGTAAACAGCATGTACATCATCAATTCTACTATTTCTACTCTTACCGAAAAGAGTGGGTGTGGTTAAGGATACAAAACTGACGTGTGATTTCGAAGTTTGTTTTCAGAACAATATTAACGGTTATAATTATGATTTTGCATATTATTTCACTGTTATTTATACTTTGTCCATTGGACACCTGTTACCCGCTCGATAAGAAAGGTGGAAATTAAGTAAAACACAGACTTTGTTTCATGGGTTTTAAATTTTCATTGTAAGTACGACTGTAAGTAAGGACCCCGATGAGAGTGGGAGGCGTCCCAGAGGCTTTTCTCATCCCCTGGAGGAAGTAAAAAGACGATGTCCTCAACGCCAACTCTCACTTCCTCCTGGTAATCCGCCAGCTGTACTGGCAACTCCAAAGATCATCGGACCTCTCCCACATTTCCACAACTGTGTCCTGTGTTCTGAAGGAAGGATGACGCCGGTTGGAGCGAGGTTGGGGTTTGAAATCCCCATTCAACAAGAAAATAATGAATTGAGGGTTAACAGGCCTCTCACTCCATATAACGACATCAATTTCCCCTCGCCTGCGTCAGTTTATGACCCAGACGAGGTTTACATTCCATCGCGCGAGGTTTTCGTGTCTCCTTGCGAATGGGCGGCACGACGAAATCTCCGATTTAATTAATTAAGGTGAAATACTTGGCAAATTTCCATCGCACTACGGAAACTTCATCAGGTTTCTCACCTAAAACTGACTAGTTCCAAGTGAGCCGCTAGTTCCACACACTCAACCGTCTCTGGACTGCCTGCGAAGACATCAACATGCGGCACAAAAAATTACAATCATCGGGGGTTCCTCCACAGATCTTGAAACTGGACGACCTCATCTGCCTTGACCTCTTGTGCAACAACGTCTAAATGGAACAACGTCAAAATGAACTCATTTTGTGTCTAAGGAAGAATTCAGAATTTAGTTAATAAATAAAGTGAAGTATATATAGTGTAGAGTTTTCCCTAAAACACATACAAGTAGTTTATTTTTCACTCAGTTGTGACTTGGAATTTGCTGCGGGCACTAAGTTTTGAGCTTGACATTAGGGTTGATGCAGCAAACTTAACAAATGATATGATAGACAAACACTAGTCAAATCGTACTCTGTAAATTTTCTTTCTTCTGACAGTACTAAATAAAACCATGACACAACACAATTTATCCATCTACACGCGATTACATACGTTTGGATTGAATAAAACACTTGAATGATTACGCACAACTTCCTGCCATAAAAAGCGCGTTATAGTTGATTGGTGCATCAGAGAACACTTTGTAAGCTGCACCGTGAATCCGGTTGTGAAGGAAGCCCTGTCATCCTTACAACGAATAATTTCCGGTTACGGACAAGAGATCACA
The DNA here is from genome assembly GCA_034696625.1 of Isotomurus palustris. NCBI lineage: Eukaryota > Metazoa > Arthropoda > Collembola > Entomobryomorpha > Isotomidae > Isotomurus > Isotomurus palustris. Next base: position 3,687 of record JAQGAD010001101.1, on the reverse strand, counting down.
TATCTATCACACTTTCTAATCATGAACCTGTGTTGCTGCATTCTTGCCATTGCATTCACCACGGGTTATAACATCCTTCGCGATAGATTTTTACTGCTGCCAATCAGGCGGGTGTTACCCAAAATAAAGAGTAATATTATTATACAGTGTTCCTTATCAAAGGCTACAAGTTCAAGATGTCCCTGGTAGAGCAACAGAATCTACATACTTGCGACAAGACTCATTATAAGGATGTCTTTCATTCTGCTCAAATGTTTACCGCACGATGCTTCCATAGTTTAGAACTAAACAGGTCGTTGTGATGCGCAAATGGATTTTGCCGCAGCCGGTAAAAGACTGTATTCCCAAAAAAGTCCAGTACGAGGGAGAATTTGATCGTTCACATTTTATAAAATAAAAATTGGTCAATCTGCGGCAAAGTTGCATCAAGTCCGAGTATTCCTCGAAATCGCTTGTATCCCAAATTCATCCCTAGCTTGATTACACGATCTTCCGAGGTAAGATCAGTGAAATACTCATAAGAAAGCTTTTCGAAACGCACACACATGGCATTTACTAAATATGGAATATAAATAACAACCGCACTAAATTTATGGGTTGTGGAAAATTTTAGCTCACCAACTGTTGCAGCATAGTCCATTAATGTTAGCCTGCTTTTTAATGGTTTAACCTCTAATAAACAAACTGCATGTAATCGCTCAATAATAATTACATCACCAAGATTAGGCCTTTCATACAAGCTTAAGCCACACAAATTAGACACAACTTAAAATTTCTGTAGGTTATTCTTCAACAAAGTCTTCTTTTCCTAAATGGCTATGTGCTTTGTGCGTACGTCCTTGGGCTTTCTGTCCTGTGATTGCATAAAATAAGTTGATGGGAAAATTTTCTATTTTTACCCTACAACTATGTCTCTCGCAAAGAATATCTACAAGTCTGCACGGTGTTCCATTGGAATGCCGATGTGGCACCAAAATAGTAGAGGTTAAAACAACTGGCGTAACTGGAAGGCTGAACAAATCTAACTTTACTCGAACTACTCCTGATTGGCGAAGTTTCTTGTTATTAAATTGCTGAACAAGTTTATTATACAGACTTTAATTTATCAAATACCGTAGTCAGAAGTTGTAAACATGCAGGATGAGAGGTCTTCTAGGAGAAGCCTATCATGTCTTGTTGACAGGGTTACCGGGGTACCAACAAACCCAGGATTGGCTACCCAGGTAGTCCCGCGAATTAAATCCCCATGTGCAAAACATGTCTGTGTTTGTTTATAATAAAATTGAGTACGAGGAATGAATGATGAGGATGATGCACACATCTTGAAATCCCAACAAACTCTTTCTTATCATCATAATTTTACAATTTACGAAGGAAGGTGTGGATGCTAACACACAACACGCGGTGCGATGCGTGTGTGATGTGGACTAAGGATAAACACAATTTGTAGTCAAAACGGTGCGTGCGGTTGTAATGGTACATGTTGGGTTGTCTTCCCAGTGTGGGTGTGGGTTTTTTTTTCAACACTGGGTTTTTCTTATTCCCAAAACTACCATAATAACGTTTTATATTGTAGATTTATACGCAATTGCTTAAGAGTACTTCATATTTCGTTCTATTCTTAGTATGCACTACATTTCTTGTGGAATTTAAAATACAAAATCTTTTTATTCATGTCGACATATTTACCCCCTCTGCACACCTCTGTTCTTGAAATGGTACATCATCGTCATTCAGCGTCGTCGTCAAGGTCAAATTTGTCGGTGCTTAGAAGGTTAATAGAGATGACAATTTGTGATAAGGGATCATTGAGAGTGTCGTTCTTGAACAATACTTGCAGCCCAGACTCTAGGGTAGAGTGAACTGACATTTACTCCACTTCATGTGAGTATTTCATGTGCAGATTGATTCATTTCGTGTAGTTAAGTCTGCCGAACGGCTTGCTGGCTGAGAACTATTAAAATATCCCGTCGGGTTTCGGTAGAATAAAGAAAATCGGTATGGCGGGAATTTTCCACTTGCGGAACGGAACTCAGCTTTACTCACGCTTTTCGAAAACCAAGAGTTCGTGGAATTAAACAAACTTGATTGACCGCACTTGACTTGAATGTGACAGATCTAAAGATTACTTTCGACGTATCTATATCTGACATGCTTGACTTTGCGATCATGAATAACCAAATGTTGAATATGAATGCTCTTGATGCATTAGCGCACGTACTTTGTAAATTTTTGTCGCTTTTAGTTTGAATTTTGAGTGTGACGCCAATGGTCTGGTGAGATCGCTAAATTTGCTGGGGATTTGTTGTTCTAGTCTCGTGTCGTTCGAAAAAAACCAATGAAAGACTTCTGGTTGCTCAAAGCCTGAAAAGTGTTTCAAAATTGAATTCCTAACACAAGAATTTGAGAAAGATGCTCCTAGCGTATTTTTCAAAAGATTTTTTGGCACCAATATATAACGCTAAGATCTTTCTCCTTCTCCAGCTACCCTTCCTATCTTTTGACATAAAATGGAAAAACTCTCTGGTAGCTTATAAATTCCAACTTGAGTTACAGTAGCAAGCAGAATCCGTATTTTTTCATCTGGTTGCATGAACTCGTAATTTATTTTTGAATTCGTATCATCGTCGATTGCTTAAGACATGTCTACCATGTACGCTAAAGAGCCGTTTTCATAGTAATGACGAGTAGAATCATCAGAATGTTTCCTAAGCCATAAAAACGTGTCGTTCAGCTTCCTACGAAGCATGGTATCATTCCAGTTGTCTGAAGAAGGCCAAAAATACAACAAGGAATCACCATGGATGCCTACCAAAAAAGATCACGTCTAATTGGTATTGCCCTAACATGAAAGAGAATGTTTTGACCAAGTGCTAATGCATTCCAAAGGTCTTATGGGTGCTGGGCTGAACACGGAGGCCTTTAAACTCACTATAAAGTTTACGGTTATACGGTTGTGGCCCTGTTAGAAACTGATCCTTCATACGTCATTCACGATCTGCTGCATAATTCCACAGTGAATTATAGGGGCTACGCGGGAGGAACCTCGAGATTGATTTTATAAATGAAGTACTGAATAAACTTTTTGGAGGTTATACTAACATTTTTAGCACCAGCAAGTTATGTTTGATGTGAGCCTAATTAAAAACTCTTTAATTAAATTTTAATTTCCAGAAAGTCTTGTGTCCAGATGGAACATCAACCTAGAAATAGTGGAAAGAAAGACTCTGAAGTTGGTATCTAATTTAGAAACTCGTGCATAGAGTGAAAAATCCATTCAAGTGTGAACCTATATAAGAAAGCAGTTTGCTGGATGTGAGAGGTTTATTTTTAGTGTTAATGTGTTTATTTGCGGATGACGTTTTTATTACATCAATTTGTTGCAAAACTATACAATTTTATTGAATGAGCGGAGTATTGAATTGAATAAATTAGTGGAGTAATCGATTGAGTTATGGTTGATATGTTCCTTGTCGTATTTGTAGAAGATGGATCAAATTGAATGTCGTTTTCTCTGATGAGGATCTTGTTGTCGTAGGGTTTTGTTCTGGGGGCATGATGAGAGCTTTGGGTGGCCTAGGCCTAAGTTCCATGTGGTGAGTTGCGTAGTGGAGTGCCTTGAGTTTAAGTGGTTTCCGATGAACTGAAAGAGTCATAATGTATAGGTATGAGTTTAAGTTGTTCTAT
>JAQGAD010001100.1:0-23450 GCA_034696625.1 Isotomurus palustris | reverse complement strand
CCTTGATGTCATCCACAATCTTTTCCTGCTAGTTAGTAGTTATCAATAAACTGTACCTGATTTCCTTGCAATGCAACACCAAATTCATTACTATCATTTTACATCGTGTTTTACTTTTAAAGACTCCTACGACACAAGACTATAATTTTTGATCTTTTGTAATGTTCACATATGACTAGGTAATCGAATTCCTTTTAAGTACAAAGATGTGTCATACCAAAATTCATGTAGCCATTAATACAACCGTTAGCGTTAGAGAAAGTTTTTACTTTCCTACCGAATAACCGAATGAAAGTTTAATTTCCTTCGATCGAATTTCCCATAAAGAATGAAGGTGTATTAAAGACCCCGCTGGTTCTGCGTGTTGCCAAAATCTGGAGAAAGTGACACAGACGAACTTACCCACAAGACTGCAACTTCATTCAGGCAACACTGAAGAAGGAGGGGAGTTAAATCAACTGTGAGTCTCAAAACCCACTGAGCACCAAACAAAACACATCCAAACACACTGAAACTTGTGGCTATTAAAGGTCTCCTTAAAGTGTCCTCTGACTTTGAGGAATCTTAAGGTTCGTGTGGGTCCTTGGGGAGGGTGAGACTTCCCTTTTTGTCCCTAAGATGTTGTCCTCAATGGTTAAAAAACACGGCGAAGAACAGAGCAAACTTCGGGAGGAACAAGAAGTCCGGAGGAAGGAGGCACTTGCAGCTGCAAATCAATTGACACAAGCCATGGTGGACCATCTGAACATCGGGTAAGAGAGACTGGGTTCACACAGGATGACTCATCTTGGGGCAACCTGCACTTTGTTACCAGAAAGTTAGAGACTGCTGGACAGAGATGAGATGTCTTCTGTAATTGGGATTTTAATTGAGGGGATTTATTACTTGTGTGAAAACTGATTAGGTTATAACTATATATGAATGTGGTTTGCAGGGTGGCCCAGGCGTATCTGAATGAGAAGAAGTTGGACTCGGAAATGAGGACGCTGAGCGTAAATGCATCTCAATTCGCTAAACAAACTCAACAGTGGCTGTCCCTTGTGGAAAACTTTAATACAGCGTTAAAGGAACTTGGTCATGTGCAAAGTTGGGCTAAAGCTATTGAATCTGATGTTAAGACTATAACTACTTCCTTAGAGTATGCGTACAGTAGCTTACAAACGGATAAGTAGATGTTAATATGATATATAGATCAAATTATGTGTTGTTAGCTAATGGCATCTTGTAAAAGAGTATAAGTTAAAATGTAAATACGAGCTTGAGTAATTATTAAATTAGTTTTTATGGTTCTATGAATACGATATGCATGGATGTATGGATTTAAGTGTAAAGTTATTAGTCAACACATTCCACTTGTGTGCAAGTAATGCTAGCTAATCAAATTATGAAATTATTGTTGTGTTATGTGTATCGTGTAAATATGAATCTCTCCAATAATATAAAAATTATGTGGACAGTTTACGAACGACTCAAAGACTCAATCAGCAAACGAATAATATTTCATGAGTTTATTAAAACTATCTTTAGAGTAACCGAAACTGACTTTAATCATCTGTGTTTGCGGTTTTAGAAGATTGTCCAATAGAAACTCGGGTGCGTGGTTAGATTATCGTTATTTAGCACCCACGAAACGCATACTGCAGGTTGTGGTTGGTATTTTATGGATTTTATTCAAAACCAACCCAACCAGGAGATCGCAACATTGCAAGGAAGATTTGTTTTAAAGAAATCAGTCGTAATTCAAGATAGATGAAGCCAACAAATACGCACAAAGTAATAATAATGTATGTTAAATTAGTTGAAGTTGACGAAGGAATTGCTAGGATTGTATAATCTAATAATATTCGCTCTTGAATTAACAATTGACAGAGATAATCTGCAAGACATCCATCCAGACTGCAAGCAGGTGTTTTGTTTTGAGTAGTCACATTCCCATCAATCCTGATGTCATGACTCATTGGTTTCAAACAATGGCTCAAGTGTCATCTGAGGAAGATGTGAATCGTCCATTCATCATGTTTGCATAAGCTTTAATTTTAGAACTTCAGGACTCCCCTGCTGATGAGTATGTCCTTGCACACCATTTAATTTGCAAAAAGACTGCCGATGGACATCCTTTCCCAAGCAATTGTCGCTTGTTGCACATATATGTTTTTCACTTTTATGTCGATCACAATATTCACAATACACTTTCTTCATGTTCATAGTTCATGCGTCATTTCATTGCATGTATAATTATACAAAAATCGTGTCAGAAATCTTCTATTTTTCTTTAGTTCTGGGTTATTAATGAATAGTCAACATTATGCTCATATTTCCTGGGAATCTATCAATCCAATTTCGCATGAAGCGCCGCACAAGATCAATTAACATTAAGTTATTAAAATTATATGCCTAGAATGCCTATTGCTGTCAGAATATTTATACCTGACGACCTGAATGCTCCAAGCTACAGTCAGCAATTCATCCCAAACACGATAATAATGATGAGGTTGCACGAATGAAAAAATAGCAAGCCACCAGTCACCAGTTTATTACAATTATTATGATGGAACATAGCTTTATATGATTCTATCTCATAGGATTTTGCATGAACATGAACATGTAAGGCAACAAACAAACAAGTAACCAGATGCGACCTACAAGTTACATGCGCGAATTGCAGCACTACATTTCTACTGTTAATTTCTGTGGCTCGTTGTACTTGCAAAATTGTTTAACCTGGACCTTATACGAAACTGGAAGTTGCTGGTTGCTCACTTCCAAATAAACCACCTATAACTTGCTTAAGTTTCTCTGAATAACATTAAGAAGAATTGATCTAAAATGATGTAGGCAAACCTAACTAGCTCTGCAATATAAAACTTTACCTTCACCTACCTCACAATCCCCTATCTGTCTGACTGTTGCTCTTTTCATTCCTCCAGATTTATGTCATCGCATAAAATCATACGCAACACTAAAGCAATAAACCAATGTGCAAATCTAAACATCTATAGGCTCGTCAGAGAAACCACAGTCTATCTCCCTTTCTCATTAGAATCCAAACTCTTTTAGCCAACAGTTGTTGTGTATTCGCGAAAAGTCTATTTTTGACTGACTTTATATTTGCAACATTTGAGATTGCGTTTACTCCTTACACTGTACACGAAACTCGTAGTCTTTCACGAGTCTCATTTTTACAGTAGTCACTATAATACAGACCTTCACCTTGTAAGCTCAAGTCAGTTCGAACTGATTTATTTAATAATATATTTTACTTCCAGCACTCAAAGTCTAGACTAGTTTCTACAACATTTTGTACTTACACTAATTTCAAAGTTTGCGTTTTCGTAATTAAAGTAATTTAAAACTGAGCAACAGAACTCAAATAAGTTTTGCAGACTTACTCGTGTAACTTACTGACATGCGAATCCACTCATAACAGAAGACAGATACTCGAACCATACCTCTCATATTAATTCTCAACAGGAACAAATATCTTGAGCTCTTAAAAGTTTCAGTAGGTCAAGCTCATTCAAATACTCATGCATGATTGTGTGCAGAAGTATCTGCTGCTGATATACTCAGCTTTCTCATTATCCTGACACAAAATACTCATTCGTGTCTGTAGGTAAAAGAAACAGACTTATTAAGTTCAGTTAAAATTATTTTAATAATCCAAAACAACATCCTTTTGTGAATAAGTAAGTAGAACTTTTGTGTAAAGGACATTTTCTGCGGGGGCACAATGGGATACTCACTTGCCTCACCGTTCTTGGCCGTGCTACTTATTGCGCTTTGTGGGTGTGCAATTATACCATTTGTAAACGCAGAGGATGTCACTTTGACTATTTTACACACAAATGATGTGCACTCAAGATTCTTACAGACCAATAAGTTCAGTGGATCTTGTTCAGAAAAAGACGAGAGGGAAAACGCATGCTATGGAGGGTTCGCAAGGCTTCATCATAAAGTAAGTCCGCAGTTAATTATGTTCGACTCTGATTTGGCAATGAATTATTCATATTTTATATACTCCTTTACAAAATAGGTTAGAGAAATCAGAAACTCGCATAAAAATGTTCTGTACTTGTCTGGAGGAGATTATTATCAAGGAACGGTGTGGTACACTCTTTACAAATGGCAAGTGGTTTCCAGATTTGTGAATATTTTGAATCACACAGCAATGGTAATTTGATGTATTTTCATAAAAACAATAATTAAAATCCAAAGTGCATTTTAATTTTAAATTCTGTGCATTCAATCTCCAACTCATAGGCTATTGGAAATCACGGTGAGTGCAATGCATATATGTATAGAATCTTAAATTGTTGCTGGTAGTTGATTCAGGATGACTTTACTTGATAATGAATTGCATGCAGAATTCGACGATAACGTAGCCGGTTTTGTACCATTCCTTGAAGCAGCAACATTTCCAGTCATATCCTGCAACATTGATGACTCTAAAGAGCCAACAATGCAAGGCAAATACAAAAAGTCAATTGTAGTTGAGGTTGAAGGTGGAAGAAAGGTTGGAATCATTGGATACACCACGGAGGAAACTGCCGTAATGAAGTTTCGTTTCTACTCTAGCAATAAAAACATAAATATAGATTTCACCAAATAAAGCATTTCATATTTTTTTATTAATTGTGAAGGATATTTCGAATCCGGGAGATCTTGTTTTCAAAGATGTCGTCGAAGCAATCAAAGAAGAATCCGAGAAGTTGTACAATGAAGGTGTTAAAATCTTAGTTGCTGTAGGTCATGCTGGATATGATGTCGATCAAAAAATAGCCAAGGAGGTTCCACTAATCGATGTTGTTGTTGGTGGACACACCAACACTTTCCTGGTAATAGTCCATTCATTTGGATGAGTGAGTCAGTGATTAATTCGAATAGAGAGAGATAACTTATCTCCAATTATTCAGTACCACGGAGATCCTCCAGACGTTGAAAAGCCAAAGGGAGATTACCCAACCTTAATCACTCAAGCAAGTGGTAGAAATGTCCCCGTCGTCCAAGTGAGCAAATGACTCCTTCCATGAAAATCTCGTTTACTCAACAAAACTAACACAAATAGAAACAACAGTGTTCGTTGTTTACCTGACAGGCTTATGCATTTGGAAAGTATCTCGGCTACTTAAATGTGGACGTAGATGAGGAAGGAGAAATTACTTCCTGGAATGGCAACCCAATTTTACTCAACGGCTCAATTCCACAAGGTGATTGAACGTGACTCATTATCCTTATTATCACATCAGTTATCTTTGACAAATAGATATTACATTCTGGTTTGTCATTCAACAACAAATGTGTTCCTTCAGACCCAGAGCTACTGCAGGAGCTTCAGCAATGGGGGAAAAACGTGTCTGAATTGACCAAAAGGCAGATTGGAAAAACGAAGGTTTTCTTGGATGGAAGTGCTGAAACTTGCAGACTTAAGGAATGCAATCTAGGCAACCTAGTCACAGATGCTATGATTTATAACGTAAGCATTTAGGATTACTTCAGCTTTCACCACCTATTCATCTGATATGACCTTTAAATAGAATTTGAAACATGCTGATGAGCTTTATTGGAATGATGTTACAATGGCCATTCACAATGGTGGAGGTATTCGAGGATCAATTGACGAGAAATCCAACAATGGTATTTCAAAGTCAACTATTATACTTGCTTAAACTTGCTGACGTCATAAATACAAATCTGTTCTAATGCAAAAAAGCTGATCGAGGCATGCATTATAATTATTTATTAACATTTTTAGGATCCATCTCAATGGATGACATTCTCACTGTCCTGCCTTTCCAAAATACCATTGATCTCATTGAAATCAAAGGAAAGCATTTGCGTGCAGCTTTTGAGTTTGGTGTGGCAGGCTATGACCCTAAAGGTCACCACTTAGCAGGCAAATTTCTGCAAGTTTCAGGTATTACACATATTCAGCATCAATTTCATAGATTCTTCACTAAAATCATGCACGTGTCAGATAAGATATACTTTTTCCAGGAATTAAAGTCGTTTACGACATTTCTCAGCCAGACGGGTCCAGAGTAAAAAGCTTGCAAGTCTTATGCAGTAAATGTCGAGTGCCTGCTTACGTGCCATTAGAAGACGAAATGGTTTACAAAGTAGCTGTGCCTACTTATGTCGCTACGGGTGGAGATGGATTTGCAGTCATAAAGAAGAATGTACTAAATCACCTTCTGTCAGGTAAAAGTTGCACTGTTGAAATTGACGAGGAATGTTTGTAATTGTCTTGCATACATATTTAGGAGTACTCGATGCCGACACGTTGATTGAGTATATTAAATCCAGAGAACCCATCATTCAAGGTGAAGAAGGAAGAATCTCTTTCTACAACAAATCGGAATGGAATCGAGACTCTTCTGATGCGTCACCCAGAACACCTTCTAAGACAATTCTCTCAATTATCTTGACATTAGTATATGGTGCAAGATTATTGTAGGTCCTTCGAGCCAGCTTTTCATGAAATAAAATACTTATAGAAATGACCTACCACGGCTTTAAAAAAAATTGACTTCTTCCTTAAGATACTCAGCTATAAAATCATAGTAAATATAAGCTTTCCGTGCAGGTTTTTGTTCAGTCTTTAGAGAGACTTCACAGTATAATTTTTAGAATTGCTTGCTTCAGGTTCAGTGAAAACATAGATTGCTTTGTAGGAAATACAACTTGCAATGTACAAATCCATTCAATTAAACATTAAAATTCCTATTTCTGATTTCTGAGTGATCGTTAATCTTTCTTCCAGCACACAACAATTGGTACTACCTGGAGTTTCTTGGTACTTGTTCACTTGATATTGAAATAACCTCATACCCGTGAAGGTGAATACCCAATTTTCGCAAGAAAGATTCAGGGTTTCAGAAAAGAAGCAAAATGGTCACAATGGTCGCAAGCAAAAGCCCTAGGGTGCACTTACTTGAGTCAGAAGATTCGTATTGGTCGTCAAAATATCCAAGTGATTTTTCTCCTTAGCCAGTCTAAGAATTCGATCTTCCATGTATTCAATCACGACCCCGTTCCTCAACAGACTGCGAATTCCACATCATAAAACTACAAACTACAAATAAGCTTTCCGTTGTCTTCCAAAAGTTTTCTCGTTGTCTGCTTTCCAGAAATTCAATTTAGTTGTTTTGTGCATTTTTCGAATCGAGAAATTAGACTGAGATAATTGAAAATGATATATCTATAGCATTTCCAAGACATAGTCAGTCGATCCCTTTATATTGGCTTTCACCTCTTCAGGTTCATCAGACACATGAAAAATGAATTCAGTATCCGTGCTGTCTGATAACCTCTCGGTCATCATCATCCAACAATTTCGGTGTATTTCTTTATTTTCCACTAAAGCTATAAACCAATGAGCAAATCTAAGTGTGCGTAATCAGAGTTAAATACCAAAGTTTATCTCTATTTCATTAGAATCATAACTCTTATAGCCAGCCGTTGTGCTTTCGTGATAAGCCAATTTTTGACTGACTTGATATTCGCAGTATTCGAGATTGTATGTAATCCTTATCTCGTATAAGAAACTTGTGAAGTCTGTCAGGACAGGAATCTCATTTTTACAGCAGTCCCTATAATTCAGACCTTCGCATTGTCAGCTCAAGTTAGTTCGAACTGATTTATTTAATAATATATTTCCAGTACTCGAAGTCTAGTGTCCAGAGCCAGACTAATTTCTGCAACATTTAAAACTTACATTAATTTGTAAACTTTACGTTTTCGTAATAAATTACTCAAGTAAGTTTTGTAGACTTACTCCAAAACCTTCAGTAGGTCAAGCTCATTCGAAACCTCATGCATGATTGTGTGCAGAAGTCTTTGTTTCTGCTAAGTTCAACTTTCTGATTATCACGATACAAAATACTCACTTGTGCAGGTAAAAAACAATATTAATGTTGAGTTAAAATTATTTTATATAATGATGCTAAGCCATATTCTCGTGAATACCTCAGTCGAATTTTTGTATAATAGAAATCTTTGTTCTGCGGGGGCCACAATGGGCTACTCCATTACCACACCGGCCTTCGTCGTACTAATTGTGACACTTTGTGGATGCACAACTATACCATTTGTGAAAGCAGAGGATGTCACTTTGACTATTCTACACACAAATGATGTACACTCAAGATTCTTACAGGCCAGTAAGTTCGGTGGAACTTGTTCAGAGAAAGACGAAAAGAAAAATGCATGCTATGGAGGATTCGCCAGGCTTCATTATAAAGTTAGCCCGCAATTTTCATTCACGATCATTAATTATTTTTCATAGTTTTGACAATCTAATATTATTTGTTCATATCATTTAATAGGTTAGAGAAATCAGAAACTCGCATAAAAATGTTCTGTACTTGTCTGGAGGAGATTATTATCAAGGAACGGTGTGGTACACTCTTTACAAATGGCAAGTGGTTTCCAGATTTGTGAATATTTTGAATCACACAGCAATGGTAATTTGATGTATTTTCATAAAAATAATCGTTAAAATTCAATGTACATTTTAATTTTAAATTATGTCCTTTTAATACATTTCTTCAACTCATAGGCTATTGGAAATCATGGTGAGTATTATACATATAGCATAGAAAATAGAATCTGAAATTTTAGTAATCGATTCAGATTGGGTTGATTTTACTTTCTTATGAATCACATTCAGAATTCGACGATAACGTAGCCGGTTTTGTGCCATTCCTTGAAGCAGCAACATTTCCAGTCATATCCTGCAACATTGATGACTCTAAAGAGCCAACTATGCAAGGCAAATACAAAAAGTCGATTGTAGTTGAGGTTGAAGGTGGAAGAAAGGTTGGAATCATTGGATACACCACGGAGGAAACTGTCGTAATTTATATTTCTAATAGCAAGAAAAAAAGAAATAGATTTCAGCAAATAAAGCATTTCATGGGTTTCTTAATTGTAAAGGATGTTTCGATTCCTGGAGATCTTGTTTTCAAAGATGTCATCGAATCCGTCAAAGAAGAATCCGAGAGGTTGTACAATGAAGGTGTGAAGATCTTAGTTGCTGTAGGTCATGCAGGATATGATGTCGATCAAAAAATAGCCAAGGAGGTTTCCCTAATCGATGTTGTTGTTGGTGGACACACCAACACTTTCCTGGTAACAGTCCATTCATTTGGATGAGTGATTCAGTGATTAATTCGATAAAGATAACTTATCTCCAATTATTCAGTACCACGGAGATCCTCCAGATGTTGAAAAGCCAAAGGGAGACTATCCAACCTTAGTCACTCAAACAAGTGGCAGAATTGTCCCAGTCGTCCAAGTGAGCAAATGACTTTCCATGAAATTATGACTTACTTACTTATCAGATCACTGATAAATACGAAAGTAGAAACATTATTCAGACAGTTAGTTTTACCTGACAGGCTTACGCATTTGGAAAGTATCTGGGCTACTTAAATTTGAGCGTAGATGAGCACGGAGAAATTACTTCCTGGAATGGCAACCCAATTTTACTTGACAGCTCAATTACACAAGGTGATTTTGAACGTTATATACCCACTACCCTTTTACAAATAAATAGATATTACGTAAGTGTATGTCATGCAACCTCAAATATTATGCTACTATAGACCCAGAGGTGTTGCAGGAACTTCAGCAATGGGGCAAAAACGTATCCGAACTGACCAAAAGAAAGATTGGAAAAACGAAGGTTTTCTTGAATGGAAGTACTAAACTCTGCAGACTCAAAGAATGCAACTTAGGCAATCTAGTCGCAGATGCTATGATTTATAGCGTAAGAACCATTTTTACAGCGGTTCAAATTACTTCATCTTTCAGTACCAATTCATCTGATTGACCTTTGAGTAGAATTTGAAAGATGCTGATGAACTTTATTGGAATGATGTCGCAATTGCAATTTATAACAGTGGAGGCATTCGAGGATCAATTGATGAGAAATCTAACAATGGTATTTCAAAGTCAATTTTTAAACTTGCTTAAACTTGCTTACGTCATGAGTCCAAGTCTGATGCAAAGACGAAGACCTCAGCTTTGTACTGTAATTATTGATATTTATAGGATCGATCTCATTAGATGACATTCTCACAATCCTACCTTACCAAAACACGATTGATCTCATTGAAATCAAGGGAAAACATTTGCGTGAAGCGTTTGAGTTTGGTGTGACAGGTTACAACCCCAAAGGTCACCACTTAGCAGGGAAATTTCTGCAAGTTTCAGGTATTACACATGTACAGCATTAATCCCATAGATTCTTCACTAAAATCATACACATGTCAGATAAGAAATCTTTTACGACTTATCACAGGAATTAAAGTCGTTTACGATATTTCGCAGCCAGACGGGTCCAAAGTAAAAAGCTTGCAAGTTTTATGCAGTAAATGTCGAGTGCCTGTTTATGTGCCTTTAGAAGACGAAATGGTTTACAAAGTGGTTGTGCCTACTTATGTCGCTCTTGGTGGAGATGGATTCGCAGTCATAAAGAATAATAAACTAAATCACGTTTTGTCAGGTAAAAGTTGCAGTGTTGAGTTTGGGGAGCAGGAATCTTAATAATTTTATTTTTCTTACACATTTATTTAGGAGTACTGGATACTGACACGTTGATCGAGTACATTAAATCCAGAAAACCCATCATTCAAGGTGAAGAAGGAAGAATCTCTTTCTACGAGAAATCAGAATGTAATCTAAAATCAATCGAAATGCAATCAGTCAATCAATCGAGCATTCAAAACTCTTCTCATGCGTCAGTCAATATACCTTCAACGACTATTATCTCAATCATTCCGGAATTAGCAATTACTGCATAAGATAAGAAGTAAGTCTTTCCATGAAATAAAGTACTTAAAAAGAACTATTGTTTTCCATAATTTTATTTGTTCTTTGCAATGCTCAGTTAGGATATCATAGTAAGTATCAACTTTCAGTACAGATTTTCACTCAAAGTAGTCTATAGTGAGACTTGAAAGATTAATTTGAAACAATTTAAACAAACCCTGCTTCAGATTCAATGAAATCATCATTGCTTTGCAGGAAGTACAACTTATTGTAATGAGTAAATTGAATCAATTATATTCTTAATAATTAATAATTAATTAATATTTTGGATTTCTAAAAATGATCGTTCATTATCATTAAATTATTATTATCTTTGGTTATTGCCTGCTATTATTAATTCTTATATCCGCATTTCCACAGGCCAATTCGGTTTAAAATTCTAAAGTATTTTTAGATTTGACTTTCTTCCAGCACACAACAATTTTGAAAGTCTCTGGAGCCAACATGAATGGCTTGGTACCATCTGGAGCGACGTACTTGTTCACCTGATATTCTGAAAGAACCTCATATCCGTGAAGGTGAAGGCCCAATTGCTACAAGAAAGATTCAATGAACGATACAGAAATGCGCTGATTTTATTCATACAAGCAAAGGCACTAGGATTAAGGATGCACTTACTTGAGTCAGAGGACTCGTATTAGTCGTCATAATACCCAAGTAGTTTTTCTCCTTAGCCAATCGAAGAATTTGCTCTTCCATGTATTCAATCACAACCACGTTATCGGACTCATCAACGGATTCTGATGTCCCCATCATAAAACTGTGGATGAGCTTTCCCTTGCCTTTCGGAAGTTTCTCTCGTTGTCTGCTTTCCAGAAATTCTACAATTTAAATAGAAATGTTTAGTTGTTTTGAACATTGCTTCGAAACAAGATTTTAAAATGAGATAATTGAAAATAGATACCTAGCATTTCCAAGACATATTCGATCCCTTTACTCGCTTCCACCGTTTCTGGTTCATCATGCACATCAAAATTAAGGGCGGCTGCAACAGCCTTGTTATCCGTATTCCGTTTGATAAGGAACCTATTTTCACATCACGCATAATGATAACCTGCATTTTACCTTCAACTACCTGGAGTATGGTACACTCACGAGAAACCTTTATCCACCAATGGTCTCCAAATTGACTTGATTAATGTCCGAAACTCCTCATACGTTGCCTTCGTGTACATCTCAAGATCTCCATGTGCAGCGAAGCTGTGAGCGATGATGCTAAAATATTCCAAAACACGATTTATGTTTTGATGTGGAAGATTGTCTAAGGAATATTTTAGGTAAATTTTGTGATCCTTACTGCCCAACATCCTCTTGGTCATCATCTTCCAACATTTTAACCGTGTATTTATTCAAAGCATCTTTCTCCACCATGTAGTCCCCAGCTTCTTCTGGCGTTGAAACCTCCTCCGTGTGCCATATAATGTGCTTAATTGTCTTGGCAGAAGTAAAATTCTGAATTGAAATCCTGTAGTTAAGCTCCCGTAGCTTGACAATGACCATAATGGAGTTCAATGATGATCCTCCAATGTTGTAGAAAGAATTATCCATGTTATCTGCAACAATTTCCATAGACGTCCCAGTGACTTTTGCGATAACTTGAAGGACTGCTTGTGCGACTTCTATCTTTTCACTTGGGACTTCCAGTCGTGTCCAATCGACGCTGTCAGTTCCTACGACAAAGATTACCAGATAACTTACACTCTCGGGTGCTGCTTAGTAGAATAAAATCTACTAAACTTACGATCAGCCAGCTCTTGTTCATAAATTTGCAACAACCTCTGTCGATCTGTCTTCCCGTTTACAAGTAAAGGAATATCTTTTATGACCTTAATGATTGGCCGTTCATAATCTCTCAGGCGAGTCTCTGCTAGTCCACTAATCCGATCATAACTGTCTTCTCCAGTTGGAACAACAAATGCAATTATAGCCTAGAAATTCCCCAAATTGATACGTTATTACATAGAACAAACCATCTCTTTAAGTTCCATACAAAAATACACACAGTACCTGATCATCCTGTCCAGCATGATAGCAAAGAACTTTTACACTGGAAATCAAATCGATTCCTTGCATGGTAAGTTCAATTTCAGCCAAGTCTACTCTCTGACCCCGAACTTTAATTTGAGAGTCAACTCTCCCCTCATAAGACAAGTAATGGAATCCTCCAGGAGTATCCATTATTCGTCCAAAGTCTCCCGTCCTATACAGTCGGCTGAATCCGACGGTTTTAGAATACGGGTTGGGAACAAAGCTTGGATGATCTTGAATTCCTACATATCCTTTTGCAAGATTGTACCCGGCTATGTAAACCTCACCCTGTTGATTGGTTTCACACAATTCATTGTTTGGATCCAAAACATACACGACGGTGTTGTTTATTGGCTGGCCTGTTAAATTGGTTGATTGTAAAGATTATTGGGAAATCGCATATTAATTTGACATCGCATTTTACCAATTGGTACAAAATTTTCTGTGGTCTTTCTGTAGACATCGTGCTTTGATGAGAAACAAACAAATGTCACATCTGCCATAACTTCCGTAGATCCGTACAAGTTACAGATTCTGTGATCTCGAGGGAAGTGCTCGAAGAATTCTGCGCAATGATAAAATGAAATATTTTTAGTGTCGGAACAAACAATGTGTATGCGGTGAGGATGAATTTACATTCATATTATGAAATCTCACCATCCAGCAGATTTTTTGTCAAAGCCTCTCCAGAACAAACCCACAACTTAACCGAGCTAAGCATTTTTCTGCCTTCTTCCAATCCAACGATCTGAATTGTTTGGAACATTGCTTTCAAAAGTGAAGGCACCAGAACTAACCTGGTGATCCCGTAGATATGCAACTTTTGGATAAAAATATTTGGTTGGGAAGTGATTGCTTTGCTAAACACAACAATTGACTTTCCTTGTAGAAGTGGACCAAAGATCTGTTACGTTAATACCAAATTATTATGGTACGGTATTTAACTCTAAGCGTGAGAATCCAGGTTTTTAATTGTTTTGTGGTAATTTTACCTCCGCCACTGAGTCCACAAATGTAAGAGAAGTCTTGAAGACGCATTTTTCCAAGTCTTCAAATGGAAACTCTTGCCATTGCCATTGTAGTCGATTCATGATATTCCTATTGCTCAATCGAACCCCTTTAGGTTCTCCAGAACTTCCAGAAGTGTACAAAATAATTGCTGTTTTCTCAGCAGAGTCTTTTACAGTTCCTGTGAGAAACTCCAGCTGTGGTTTCAAGTTGTCTTCTGAAACCTGTCTTTCCAACGCTTCGGTTTGGAGATCTGCAGTACTGATAACTTTTGTCAAATCTTTGACGCTATCAAACTTAGTAAGCACATTCGTATGGTGATCACTGACGATCATAATCGGCCTGGAATCCTAAAAGAAGCGAGAGATTAAATTGTTTGCAATAATGATTAAAATTCTGTGAATCTGTATTTTGTACCTTGACAATTTTGACGACCCTTTCTTCTGGAAAGGAGACATCAAACGGCAAATATGCAGCTCCAAGTTTCGCAATCGCGAAGAGAGTGAAGACAAGTTTCTCCGAAGGAGGTATACAAACTCCAATTACTGTGTCTTGGTCAGGATTCGTATTCTTGTACGCTTGGAGATGATCCCGTATCACTTCAGCGAATCTCGTTGAAATGTCGTCCAATTGTTGAAATGTATATTCAAACTCTCCGTCTTGGATGGCAAGCGCTTCAGGATCGATTTTTCCATCTTCAAGTCCTCTTTCAAAAAATTGTGCAATAGAGGCATTCCCTGGAAAGGCTTGCGTCGGTCCTTCCAGCAGTCGATGCAATTTACCTGTCACATATAAAATTCCATGAAATTTGATTCATAACAGTAAGCTTTAAGAATGACGTGAGTCGACGCGTCAAGGAGTTTCCTATGAATTCCCCGGATGTGGTTATAATATAACAAATTGCAGCTTGGGATGATTCATGAATTATATTGTACATACATTGTCCTTCACAGCATTTCGTTATTCGACCGAATTTGTCCAAATTCATTTCTTCGTCTTACAAGTAATTTCAAAAAGTAATAACTAAAATTTTGATTTTAAATGTTACTCCGTTAAATATTATAGATATGAAGAATAAGAAGTGAGGATTTGATTCGGTTTGATTGGCTTTTTATGTACGGTTGAATGTTACCATGAACTCTTTTACACAAAATCTGCGTGATTCTTACTTTCATCGTGTCCAGGTGGGTCCACAGTTACTTCAAAACTTGAAGACATGATGCCAGTTGAATTTTTCCTCAAATACTGCGAGCTCAAAGGCAAGTCAGATAAAATGAACTGTCAAACTTACTGCAGTTAGCAGTGCTATTTGATAAAGATGTACTCAGCTCGGTTATTAGACAAAGACTAACAACTGAAGAATATAAAAATTGTCAATCGTGGTGGATTTTTTTCCTGAGGATGTAAGAACACGAGTAGGCATAAAGCACTCATTAAAATTCACTACACATGAAAACCCATACAGACACAATAACATACTTATGATATTCGCTGATTGAATTTCCTTTTCCTTTAATTCACCAATATAAGCTGTACAGTAATTTAATTCTGCACTTGTGCCATAAGAACATAAGAAGAGTATACGAGTGTACACGGTGCATTATCACTGTGGTATAACATTCGTAGCTATAGAGTGGCAATTGTTATTTCTGCATAGGACAATCACCAGAAATCTTATGAATTTCAATATGCTTTGATGGTTCAGTGTGAACACTACTGTCTAGTAGCTATTGTTGGTTTTCCCCCTAATATTGCGTATATTATACGTGTGCTCGAGTTATTTAATCACTATTACATCTTGCATTTACTTTGTTGTGTGTTAAAAAAAACAGGTTTTGATGAAACCACAAGTCAAAAGTCATATTATTTTACTCGAATCGCACTCTGCTGTTGTGCCGTATTCATCCATCGTATTGCGAATACTTTCGACTGACAATGAGTTAAGCAGAACAGTAGTAGATGATCTAATTAATTAGTTTAGTTTAGTCTTTTGTAAACGGAGCTGTGAAATCTACAATATACGGAATATATTTTAAAGCCTATATAGTGGTGGTTGCAAGTGTTGCAAAAGAGTCCCATCTACTTCTTTCTAACAATAAATTTTGATGGCTTTTATAAGAAGAGGGGTTACAAACTGTCATAATCACCGACCTAAAAAATGAAAGCTACTTGGGAATCAGAATTAAAACCCTGTGACAAGATAGACAATGGCTGTGATTAATAAGGCCTTCATAAATCATTGAGAGTATAAATAAGTCCACGAGTCTGTGCAAACTCCCGAAAGAAGGCAAAGTGAGCAATTTAATTAATTCCTTGATGTTAATCAAATTGATTAATTGAGCATACTCCACCAGTCTTCACCAATACATCACTTCAACATAACTTACTTAAATTAAACCATCATTCCAGCCTATGTAAATTATTCATCGCTGAATTACACTAGTCGAGAACGATGTATTCCGGTATGTCACCACAAATCCAATACCGATTCACGCGAACAGCTTATAATAAGCTCTGCAGTAGACATAATCTCCTGCCAGTCTAAACGGTTTCGTCTTGTCTTTAGCCACAAACCTATTAAGTCTAATCTCAGCGATGACATCGTACTGCAGCATCGTGCCACACAGGTCCTAATAAAATGAAATAATAATAAATTATAGAACACAATAATGTTTCCCACAATAATTTAGCTCATTTCGCAAAATGAAAATCGAAATACCCTGAGCAAAGGGCTTGAACTGATGAGCAAAGCATACGAGAATCCTCTAAGGAGGGCTCGTTGCATCAACCCTTTCAGAATAAACTCCACAAGGATAATGTTGTATCGAGACTCAACAAACATTTCCGTTCCCAGGAAGAAAATGCGGATGACTTTACCTCTATCTCTGCTCACAGTTGTCTGCCTATTAATTTACACAGAAACTTAAGATACAAACTCTCACTTTTGAAACTATTAGATGTTTAATTAGATAATGCTTGCTATTTACCTTACTACCGCTTCACAAGCTTGACTAGCTTCCACTACATAATTTATCGGCTTTCCCACATGCTTAAAGAGGTTTCTCGTTCTTCTTCCGTTTACATCTAAGGCAAACCCAGCACCAACTAACTTTTCTGTCTTCCGTTCAATGACAACAATGCTACAAAATTAGATAAAATCTTAAACCATGTTTGCTAATCGTTTTGTCGCTAATCGGTACTTAGTAAATAGTAATACAACAAATTGCTTTCAGGAAAAAATCTACCTCAGCTTTTCCTTTATAACTTCATTCCACAAGCATCCGATGTAATTTAAATGCTCTTCAGGCGAAAGCCCGTTTAGAAGAACACAAACAGTGGATTTTGCACTGTAACATTGACTCAGCAACCTATGCATTTAAAGAATCAAATGAAGTAAAAGTATTTCTCACAAACAATTGAGCTCGGCTCTTACCTTAAAACTTGATCTTTGTGCTTTGGTTCTATAAGCTTAATTTGGTACTTCCACTCAGCAAGTTGACACAACTGGGACAACACTCGAGCGTCAGTCACAGGACTTAAACTTGACTCGACCATCAACCATACCATCATTTCGATACTTTCAGCAAGAATAAATTGGTCAATCGCTAAATATGACAAGTTCATCTGTAGTTAACTCATTCATTGAACAAAAATCTTGTCAAGAGCATTTCAAGCATACAAATTAAATATCCGTTGTCTCGACAAAAGTGGATTATTATCAGGGCATTCAAAGAGTTTCCTCCAATATCCCAGTACGATGATTTGTAGTTTGCCATCACAAAGCGAAGTGGGACTCCAATTGTATCTTTGGAACATTAAACCATTTTTCACATCAAGTCAGATATTAATTTTTGTAGCTTTAACTTTTCAGGTTTGTAAATTACGGCTTATTGTTTCAAACAAAACTTTGGCTGCTTGCTTCTCAGCGATGTTTAATCCTAATGCTTTCCAGTCTTCAGGAGTACCTGCGTGCGAGCAAAAGTGTGAAAGTCTACGATTCAAATTCTATTTTTCAGTTCTTACTTTCCATCCTTCGATATTTGTACATCTTCACAAGCTTCAGACGATCCAGCTTTCCACTTGTCAAGTATGGAAGCTTAGCTGTAGGCACGGGATATATCTGAGGCATTTTAATTTCTTCTAAGACGGACGATAATGATTCTTTAAGCTCCTCAGTTGTTCTGCCAGGTTTCATCACGCAAAATGCAACTGCTGTCTGCAATAGTTCAGAATGCCTTCAACTTGCGTATTTCAAAACACGGTTTTATGTTATTTTTAATGTCTCACTTGGTCTTCCCGATTACGATGATAACACAATACGGCACACTCACTGCACATTTCCGTACTATTTACAGCACGGACAATGTCATTCAGTTCTATTTCCCTTCCTTGAATTTTCATGAGCATGTCAGTTCTTCCTTCGTAGTACAATCGACTTCCAATTCCCATGTCCACAATTTTTCCATAATCGCCCGTACAAAAAATTTTTTTTGCTAATAGGCAAATATTTTCTTTCAATTTACGATTAAACATACGTCATATACTGCTGTGTAAATGTAAATACCTTTTTTGGGCTTTTCTCCTTTCGGGTAATTTATAAATCTCAAAGCGTTGTCTCTCTTGTCAGTATATCCTGATGCTATCGAAATCCCCAAAATATAAATCTGCACGCATAAAGAAACAAATTATAGTTTTAAGATAACATCAATTCCGATTAGATTTACACTTACTTCCCCTACAGTTCCTTGAGGAACAACATTCAAATCCTCGTCCATAATGTAAACTGTATTATTGTGCAATGGCAGTCCAATGGAAGTCTGAATTTCATGTGATTTGGTTTTGAAGTCCTCCAGATCCTCAAAAATTTCCCAAGTCGCTTCGCTTGTAGTTTCAGTCGCTCCATAAAATGAAATCAGACAACTTGGATCCTCTGGCTTTACTTGTAAGGTTTCAAAAAACTTAAGACCCAATTCGTACGGCACCACGTCACCACTTAAAATCCAGTATTTTATTGATTCCACTTTCTGTCAGGTCACAAATTTCAGATATAAAAAAATGCAGGTCCTTATGTTTCTTTTATGGACCGAAAACCTTACTGATATCATCTCTTCAAGTCCCATGTCAATCATTTCGTCAATAAGTGCGTTGAATGCACTTGGAGTAAAGACAATCCTTGTCAGCTTCAGTTCTTCTATTTGGTCAAGCAGAAGAGCTAGAGAGCTCAAAACATGGCGAGGCAACACGTGCAACGGCCTTCCTCCAAACAACGGAGCAAATATTTCTCCAATGCTTTCAGCATCCACAAGCAGCGATGACAAGCAAAGGACCTCCCAAGGAAGATACGGAAGGGCCTTGTACTGCCAATATATTCGATTAAAGATTGCCCTGAAATATCAAATAAGTCTAATTTAATTGTCACGATCTTAGAGGACTGATAAGCTATCACACAGGTAGAAGAATCCTTTACGGATGTGTTATTCGGACTCCGTGAGGCTCTCCAGTAGTACCAGGCGTGTAGACAATGCAAGCAACTCGCTTCCACGGAGGAGATAAACATTCTAAAGGAACTGGATCGTTAGGGTCTCCTTGAAAGGTTTCTCCGTAGGTGATGAGATAGCTAAACGTGACTATTTCAGTAACACGCTTTACACAATCAAATCTCGCGAGTATAACTGGATCTGCTTCAGTTACGATAAGCAGTGGTCTAGTTATCCCCACTATTCGTACTATTTGCTCCTCAGGATATGTCGTGGAGAGGGACAGGTAAGTCGCTCCTAACTTCAGAATCGCTAGAATCATAAGAATCGCTTGTTCTGTAGTGTGAAGGCAGAAGGCTATCACCAAGTCTCCGTCTGGATTGTTGTTTGTCCAGTAGCCCAAAAACTTCCTAGTATTTATTGGCGTAGTCAATTAAATAATAAAAATCAGTTAGCGTAGAGCTTCAAACCTCATAGCTTTAGCCAGTTTATTAGCATCTAAATCCAGTTTTATGTAAGTGAAAAGTGTGGAACCGTCATTGCCAATTATTGCAGACCCTTCAGGATCTAGGACTGCGTTTTGAATCAAATCTGTAAAATGTTCTGTAAGCGTTAAACGCTCAGGCAAATTCATTTGCTTTCCTTTTAAAACGCTCTTCTTCTCTACAAGTTCAAAGTGATTAAAAAAATGATGGATGTATCATTGAATTCATGACTGACGAAATGGCAGTGGTTACCTGTGCAGCATATTGACATCATTATTGTGAATAATGGTAAAAGATGGACAGGCACTTTTACAACTTACACAAAGTTTATGAATGCGTTTATTACAAACAAAAAGGGATACAACAACATACAACGCGGAACTACCTTCCTTTTTGGAGTCAAAGCAACATTTTTGCCCAGCCACAAGACTCATTGTTTCTTGGGAGTTCCTTTCTTTTCAGGAGGGATCTCAAAGTGTCTTACACTAGGACCAGGAGCAGCTGCAACTGAATGTTCGAAATCTCTGTTTTGTGCCATACGACGAACGAAAGCCACAGGATCGACTAGGGTGCTCGTTGACGCTCCTTCGGAAGGATCAGGTTCGCGCAGTCTACAGATTTCAAGAACTTTGTATTGAATCAACGCTTAGTAATGCATGCGTAGGAATATGGTTTAATTTTTAAATGTTTTATTTTATTATTACTTCAGCAAAAGTCCGGCAACCACCGACAACTCCCCAGCGAGATGGAAAGGTGTACTTCCATCCATTTCCTTATATTTGTTTGACTGAAAGTCACCAAGTAATGTAAATCCGTATACTTCTCTGCACAACGTCTGGAATCATCAATTAAATCAACATTTCTGATTTGCAAAATAAGAATCATTTTTTTAGTGGAAAGCTAACCCGTGACATCTTGTTTTCAGTGGGGTTGAAAATTCCAGTAAACCCTGCGCTTTTTGCTAACTTCACTATTTCCGTGTGCAGCAAAACTGTCAGTCTTACGTTGTCTTTAGTTTTCAACGAAGAATGTGTAGCCATCCAACACATTTCTAAAGTTTCGCCTTGTCTATGGGGCACGAATTGACTGAGGGAATGAATGCCATAACGTGATTACGATTACTTTTTTAACACGAAATATATTTCAATACAAATTCCTGTATTACACAAGAGTGCCTTTGACTTCTTCAAAAAACTCGACAGCATGGAAAAGAGCTCCGTTAGCTTTTGTTGTATCAACAATCGTAAAAAAGTCCAAACACAATGACACGCCTACAAGCATCTTGTCTGATTTTCTTGTCACAACTATCGAGACCCCTTCATTCTCGAAGTATGACCAAATGTCTGTCAGATAAGCAGTGAAGTCTTCCATACTGACCATATTGAACGCTTGAAGTTCACCTTTCTCTGCATACGCTTGGGCGATAATGCTGCATCAAACGGTGAATTTGTAAGTAAACTTCCATCAGCAACACAAATCTTGTCTACAGAATGAAGGCTTACTCAATGGCTTTCTTACGGTGCTTCCTCGACAGCACATCGATTCGAAATTCATCAATCATTTCCATCATTATGTGGAAGTTAGGCTTCAAATGTGAGGCCACACGTAACCTCGAAATCTCATCCATGCTTGGAATCTTTACTTTGCTAAACGTGAGCTTAGTTGACCTTCTGGGATTCTGGTTGTTTAAGTTTTTTTTAGTTTCCATTACGTTTGTGAAGTCATTTAGCGAATTACTTGAATACAAATCTTTGACACCTCAGGAAAAGGTAAATAACCAAGTTTGAATTTGAACGGTAAAATTCGTACTTCATATTTTTTAAATCTGAGACTTACTAACTGGATATCCTAATTTGTTCAGATGAATTAGTAGAATAATAGCATTGGCTGAAGTTCCTCCCAAGTCGAAAAAAGATTTCTCCATATTTTCAATTGTAAGTTCTACAGGAATAGATGTGAATTTGTATATTCCTTTTATCAGAGCCACCGCGATGTCTTGTTTTTCAGGTGAAAACCCGAGTGTTGTCCATTCATTGTATTCTGAGAAAATTTAAAATCCAAATTCAACGTACCTGCTTTTATACTAAATAACCTAAGCTCAGGTAAAACTGAGGAGGACCTACTTGGTTCTCGGCCCTCGTGATAGAATTCCATTAAGCAATGAGGACACATGTCATCTGATATCGCATGCCGTGGTACATCCTGTAAATCGATCACCATTATTTCATCCGGCATCGCCCATTCGGGAACACGAGCTCGAAGCAAATATTCGATTTCCAACGCATCCGGAGCAGATCCGTCAGGTACAATAAATGCAATCATTTCTTGGCTAGGCTTTCCTTTAAGGTAAAGTTATTTTAATGCCATGTTATAGTAGAATATAATGAACAATTGAAACAGCTTGGCATAATACCTTTGTGCTGAATGAAAGCATAAGCTTCTTTGGTGAAACTAAAATCTTTCAAAAATGCTACTACATCGTCTACTGAAAACACACGACCATTCTTTTTCAGCAATCTGTCGTCCCGCCCCTCAGCTGTGAATGATTTCAATATCACAAATAGTTAAGGACTCCCTTCCTTTTTGAACTTTAAGTGCTCGTCTACTTACTGTACAAATGGCGATGTCCATATTTATCCAAAATGATTCTTCCGTATTCTCCAGACCGGAAAATTACGTCAAAACCCTCACGTTGATCATGGGGATTTGCAATGAAACTCTTTCTTCCCTGAAGATCCTTTTCCATGACATGCCCAAGTCCTAAACACAATCCTGAAACGCATATTTCTCCTTGATTACCATCCGTAATTATTCCCAAGTGGCTTCCTAAGATGTACAGCTTCGTGTTATCCAATACTTTTCCTAACGTGGTCCTTCCTAAAACTCTCTTTGCTTGAAAGGCCTTCAAAGATTCGAATTGTTCATAAACAACCTCTCCCGTTGTTTCAGCAGGTCCATTACATTGCCACAGGGTTACTCCCGTAAATAGTTCAAAGAACAATTGCACCTGAATTTCGAAATTCACAAATTATGTAAAAATAAGATTGAGAAAAATCACATAAACTTCACATACATCAAGTGGACGAAACATTCCCCCACGGCCAATAACAATTTTCAAACAATGAAGTGAACTCATAGTCTCCTTCTTATCAGAGTGTTGCACAGCCAACACGAAATTCCTAAAATGGTGATGGGGAATTGACAATCTTGTGATGTTTTTAGTCCCCACTGTCTTTAGCAATGGAACCATATGGATAAGATCCTGCCGTGGAAAGACGTGCAAAGTGCAGCCTCTCAGAAGAGGAGAAAATATTTGTGTAACTGAATCGGCTACAGATAAACACACTGTGAGGCAACACGAGTCGTTTGACTTCAGTTTAGTTTGATTCCAATCAAAGAACATCCGGTTGATTATGGACAAATGACACAATCTGACTCCCACAGGATTTCCATGAATTCCTTTCGTGTAAAAGACAATTGCAGTTTCACGTTCCACTGGACCAAGACTGTTCTTCTTTGCCAAGGAGTTTATCAAATCACGGTCTTCGAAGGTTTTCCTTTTAGCGTCATTTGTAGGGATTTCTAAGCCTACCCACATCTCCTCGATGGATATTACCGG
>JAQGAD010001099.1:0-23459 GCA_034696625.1 Isotomurus palustris | reverse complement strand
TGAGGATTCATAAACAAATCGCATTGCTCCACACCCGATTGAATACAAAATGCGTATCGGCTTGTCTTACTCTTTTCAATGTAAGTTATATTGCGAACAACTAAACCAAATAAAATATGATCAATCCGAACATTCGCTTGGTGATACTTCTGAAACTCTCGGAACGAAATTGTCTTTTTCACTGCTGCATTTGCGAACAAGATCATTTTCGTCTGGTTGTAAGGTACTACGTTGCTTTCGTTCGGTATCCACGAAGTAAGATATTCAGATTCGTCGAGACTCAATTTATAAGCAGAGGATACATTAAGATGATGAATTTCTTTAAACGCACGAAAAGCCACAAGACGAGTTCCTTTAACACCTATGTAAGCTTTCTTGTTGATCCAATCCCAATTAGGAGATTCGACAGCATCAATAATAATTAATGTTATTCCCGAATACCATGTCATCAGGAATGACATTCCTGCGCTCCAGAAGTGATAAGGAGAGGATTGCTTTTTAATACGGATGTGAAAAATTTCCCTTTGAGAGGCCAAACTTTTCGTGTCAAACTTGTCTCCATAGTCGTCATCACCCCAAGCAAAGTAATTGAGTGGTACGTTTAGCATCTCGAATTCGTTGTAGGGAAGTCCAGTTGGAGGAGGAAATAGGTAAACATGTGCGTTGCACGTGCTTCTGTGACGGATTTCACGAAGTAGTTTTGGACTTTCATACGCGTCTGTAACGAATTCAGTCAAATTTCTGTCTTTGTGAATATATTTAATTTTGTAAGTGTAACGAGAGAGAACTAACGGTGAGTTAGACGGGTATTCAATGTCGAGGAACTCGTAGTTAATTATTTGGATGAAACATTCGGAAAAAGTAGAGATAAACTGAGATATTTGGATTAATTGGCTTTGTGAAAATGCTACAAGAAGTAAAATTACAGCAGGTTTCTTCATAGGATGTCTTTTGAATTTTCTGCAAAACACAGACAGCGTACGTGTGCTTCAAGAAATATATTTTGTGGCTAATGTGAGTTTACTGTGTTTGAATAGTTGAAGAGGATTCAGAAAGACAACAGCAGTTCTTAAGGTTAACTTTTATTCTGGAGAATGATAAATTATTTGGGGCAGCAATTATTGCATGAAACCCTCAAAAACATTTTACATGGATTTAACGAACTTTTGAGATCCAGTGGATTTGTCTCTTCAATGGAATATTTAATACTAAGGAGTCTGTCAAGCCGAGACAACTGGCTTATTAAGTTATTTTGAAGTCTAGCTGGTTTTTGTTATCCAAATCGATTTGATAAAAGCAGACGACTCCTCCTTAAGTCACATTGTATTGAGTCACAAAGTAACCTATGGACCTAGCCATTTTTAAAAATTACACTTTGCCTTAGTTCTTTAAATCCTGCATGAGTTCGATGCGATTGCTGATCAGCTGACGCACGCATTGAACATTTTCCACACTAACGTGTCAAAACTGGATAGAATTGTCCAAAATCCGAGGCAGCTTCAAGCTTGCAAGCACAGAATTAGCGGTCTCTACGGGAGACAGGCCAAATTTATCGTGAGAGACCACGGAGGGCCGACAATAACATAGAAAAGTCCCATTTGACTGGGCTATTATTTTTTTGGAGTGTGATTGACGCTTAGACATAAGAAGTTCAGTCATTTAAGTAAGCTCGCATTCTTAAATTGTGCTACAGAAAATTTTGTTGTCTGAAGATTAGGAATTTTATTTTCAAGTAGATGAACTTCACAGCTGATGACAAAGGATTTACCGTGCTATATGAAACTAAAAACAAAAGTACTTGAAAAATTGCTGCTAAACTTTCCAAGACTCGGCTAAGTGTGCTTAAGTCACTTCACGTGCACTAGATTGTAAAACGTTTCAACTCAAAGTGTTTGCTTTAGTTTGTTGGAGTGAGTATATCTTCAGATGGAGCATATTTTTGCATCATGTCAATGTTAGAAAAGTAATAATTTTTATTTGAACGCTCACCTTTAGGAGCATTTATTTAGCCTCTTCCAAATTGAAGTCTTTTGCTATTGCA
Source organism: Isotomurus palustris (assembly GCA_034696625.1). NCBI lineage: Eukaryota > Metazoa > Arthropoda > Collembola > Entomobryomorpha > Isotomidae > Isotomurus > Isotomurus palustris. Next base: position 21,418 of record JAQGAD010001099.1, on the reverse strand, counting down.
ATTAAGATCCTTTGCGTACTCAAAAGTTGAGGATTTTGTGTACGGGGTGTATTTCTTCGTCCATGTAATCTTGATACAGATATGGGGATACTTCTAGTTTAAACTGGAAAATATAGAATTCGTTTAGTTTCATTTATCGAAGTCATGAAAAATATATTTCTAAGTACATAGAATTTTATCTGACAGACTTAATTATTGTTGATGTTTGCTCTCACCTTGTCCAGCAATTGTTTGTCTTGGAATGTCAGCGTTAGAGCTTCTTTAAGCGATGTAGGAGACACAATAATAAAGGAGAATGCAGTGAAGATTAATGGGAGTTTCAAAAACATCTTTCTTCTAATGTTTGAAGTTTACAGAAGGTTAAATGAATCTAAAACTGTTTGTATGCTTTGTACTTAATTACTGAATTGATTCGAGACTTCACTGCAGCCTAATTATATTGAGAGAAGTCATCGAAAAAAATACTCAGAGCTTGGGAACTCAGCTCCTTGGTTAGCAGAGTCAAATTGTAATTGCTTTTGATGGATGCCGTCCACGCGTTTTTTTTTAAGTGTCAGTAACCCTGCCTTTCCAGAACAAATAATATTGGTGAAGTAGAAATATCGTGGGAAATATATCACAATTTCACAAGCTATGGCATTTTGGATGATCACTTGATCAGATAATATTTTGGATTAAATACCTGAAGCAATTTTAGTGCAAAAACGCTGACAAGTTTAATGTGCGAATCCTCAAAGCGATTTTTTAGTCCACAATTATCTCATTACAGATATTGTATATTGTTTTGATACACAAAGGCATACGAATGTGTAGGCATTATCAGGTTTTCTTACCTTCTTCCTTGCTAAGTGAATAACAATAACAGCAGCTTGGTGATTGTTTTTAGTCATGATGTGGGAATAAGCTGCTTAAAACACAATATTATTTTGTATGCAGCTTATGATTAAGATCTTGAAACGGGAATGGTTTTGTTCACTGTGAGTGCTCCAGCATTCCACAACTCTTTACGCCTGACATATGCTGAATCTATTTATTTTCAACACGAATATTATCGTCGAAATGCTTTGAACTTGAAGTGACTCATGTTGTATGAATTGCTCGGTAGGAAGAATTAAACTTTCTCATAAACGTGTTACGTGTGGCCCAAAGTGTAATGCTAAATTTCAGTTGCAAATTTCGATAATAAAATGGGTGTAATTATATGCAAGCATTTATTAAGTTATTAAGGCTGAAATAAACGCCAGTACAAAGGAAGACTGCAGGCAGAGACTTAAAGCGACATGTCGTCTGTAACTTAAGTATAGATATTCGAATAACAAAACTCCCTTTAAAGTCTTGAGGTAATAAAATGAAGAAAAAGTCCTTCCAACGGCAGGCAAGGGTTTGTGACCTGCGTTAAGTTTCTAGTAGTCCCCAAATCCGACAATAACTGATCCTCCAACCTGAGTAGGAAGGATGTCCGTGTCATAAATGTCCAAGAGACGTTTCATCCAAATATGTCTGTTCGTCCCGTATACTTCCAGTGCATTTCGTGTTCTCTGACTCAGTCCAAATTTAGTCGCTTCCAAAATAACTTCAAGAGCGGAGTTGGCTGATAAGGAAACGAAAATTAATTGGATGGACAAAGCTTGAAAAGTATTCTATTTACCATTTAGTACGATTATTCTGTTAACTGCTCCAGGATAATGATTTTCATATGACAAAAAATGATACAGGATTGAAGGCAGACCTGGAATGCAAATTTGAATATTGGATCTTGTCAGCTTGTTTATCATTTAGGCTTTCTCGAAGATTTTATTACTGCGCAATACATCTCGAAAACTTACAGCCAAGACACGCGTGCTGAGCTACATTAAGTCCTTCCAAGTTTAGTATCAAGTCATACTGTGTCACATTTTGAGAATAAAGATTCCTAGCAAGAGTTGTAGCTTCTTCGAGATATCGGTCCATGTAACGCTCAAACCGGGGCATTCGTCCAGCCACATTCATTTTCCTTAAGTCGATACCTCCTAATTCGTAGTACACAACTTCGAACATACCAAGAACTTATCACCTTTCTTCATAAATAAAAGAAATAATTTGGTTTTTATTTGTGTGTTCTACCTGGGGATTTATCTTTAGCTTGACCAAGTATTTTATAATGGGCGTATGGAGTAATATCCGAAAAGTCTTCATCGAGTATTGAATCTATGTTATTTTTTTGCCGCCACTGAATGTTCTACGCAATGCGATGATTGAAGAAAAATATGATAGCATGAATTATATGGACAGGAATATTTTATTTTCTAATTGAACGCTAACCTTTAACAGCAGTGACTGAGCTTCTTCCAAATTGAAATTTGTTGCTGAATTATTGCAAATTAAGTTTACAGTTAAAAACGATAAGTCAGCTCAGTTAAGTACACTGCTATTTCTAAAAACGTATTTTACCTCTAAGCCATCGCACAAGGTAAATTTCATCACTCATGTAATCTTGATACAGATGTGGTGTTACTTCCAGTTTAAACTGAAAAAAGTACAGAAATCAGCTATGAATTAGTTTTGACTTTGATGTCAAGTTCGTTTGTTTTTTCCACATAGTTTTATACGAAGTTAATAGTTTTTGACGTTGATTTACCTTGTCCAGCAGTTGCTTTTCTTGCAGTGTTAGCGTTAAATCTTCCTTAAGCGTTGTTGAGGACGCAATATTAAATGCTAACGCTAATACAGTAGGCATGAATAACAATGGTTGAAACATTTCAATATATAGTTTACAGTTTCTTAAGCTTTGCTCAAGTAAATTGAAAGTGGTACGATTGGAAGTGAATCGTTTCGCGTGTCTGTGCTGTTAAAGAATGATTAATTTTTGATTCCAGGGTTGAAGCTGTGCGTTCCAAAGTGATATTCAGCTAGAGGTGACCAGAACTTAAAATTCATAATATTCTTAACCAGAGTTGCAGATGATTGCATGGGAATGTTTTTGATTGATGCTTCCTTTTTATGATGTTATTTTCTTGACAGCATGAGTATCATAAGTGAAGGTTTACGAAATTATGGGAATTATGTTTTCATTTTCCAAGTAAAGAAGTTCTGGGTTCACAAAGTGTTCCATGTTACCTGTGAATATATTGTACTGATAACAACGACGAGTTGAGTCTGAGTCGTGATCGTGACTTGCAAGACTTACAACTAACAATTAGTTTGCCAAAGCTGCTGGCGTGATAGACATAGGCGTGTGAAACAGTAGCCGTTCTCAGAATTACTATCCTTTATTTCCATGATGCTACCTTATCGCTTCAGTTACATAACCAAGCTGAAATTCCGAGAGTGAGTCACGATTAATTGTCAGGATTAATTCCACTTGAAATTGGTTCGAACAATTAGAGTCATACAAGTAATTTTACAAATGTCGGAAGAGTTCAGTCGATTATTCTCAAGTCAGTATAATAAATTATCAGATATCACAAGTTCTAGAGGGGGAAAATGTTTCGCTGAGGTTTAGACGCAGATTAGTGTTAAATTAATAAAACGTAGGCTAAGGGTTTGTTAATTGTTAATTTGTAACTCGGAGAGCTTTCACGGTTTACATAGCTTTTTCTTTCACATGGTACTCAAAGCTGGCGATTGATAATGAGATGGCACGCTATCTGAACGTGGAGAATTCTCCATTATTTATCCACCACGTATTTGTGATATAAAAGATATAATTACAAGCTATTGTAAATGGGAAAGCCGTTGGATTTTCATTCTTCGGGTCATCACAAGTCAACAGTCGTACATGTCTTGATGTTTCACTCAAAATATGTTGTAACCAGTCACCAGTGTAAACCAATAGCAAAGGTTTCAGTTTAGTTTCATTCTGAAGACGATAAATTAAAGATTCAAAGTATATATGATTTTTCCAAGTCAAGAATTGGTTTTGTTTACGGAGCTTAATAGGATACTACGTGTGCGTGTGCATTTATATTAAACTTGCTTTCCATTGCTCTTATGGAGAGTTTTTTGAAAAGAAAATATTCATGGTTTAAGATGATAATATTTCTATCCAGGGGAAATCAACGAATTCTAGATTTTAATTGATAATGGATTCATTATTATGCCCAATAACCAAGTGTCTAGTTACTCAAGCGCCCCTAATATCCTCCAGCCTGTTTAGCTCGTGAGGTATCTGATGAGCATGATTCAATTAACTGCAATTTATTTTTATTAACTATACAGACATTATGACATTAATAAGACATAGTTTAAAAACTGAGCGTTTATTTCCTTAGTTGCTACAATATGCTGCGAATGAGATTTCTCGGCTTCTTGGTAGCTTTGAAGGTGCGGGTTTCTGTAAGATCGCTTAGTAAAAAAAATCCCTCTCATGCGTATGAAAGAATATTCCCTTGTAAGTTTACGTTACTGCTGAATGTTAGAGACGCAGGAAGGAAAGATACAGGGAGAGAGGTTTGAGAGCTTGAGATGGAAGGTTGTGTGTAGTTTAGCGTGTAAGATTAAGGAAGATAAGCTGAGACTAACTTGAATTAAATAGTATTTTATTAATAACTTTTAACTGAATGACCACTCGACCAAATTATTACAAATTCCCACTGGCACGCTCAATATTTATATTCTCCACTGTTTCCACAATGAGGAAAACTAAGCTTAGAGCAAAGCAACATAGGAAAGGGCACACATTTACTCAGCTAATTAGAAGGTGGGATTTCAGTCTAGTAGCAAGAAATTCTTTCCGAATCCGTTGTCAGTCGTTGAGCCCAGAAACACCGAGTCCATCTTATGCAAATAAATAACACTAATTTTTTCAGGTATTTTATTTGCCTACATGGTGTCAAGTTAATTCAAATTAATAATATTAATAATAATATTTATTCCATGAGAAATCTCCCAGAGGAATGGTTACATCTCAAGACCAGATTTAGGCATACATAGTTTAAGTTAAATTATTAACTTCAGTAAGATATTTTCTTATTGGTTTCTTTATCGTGGATCGAGACACAAAGGCACCCTTACAGAAATACAAGCTTGTGTATACAAAGCGTCATGTCTAGGCTATAAATATAATGCCTATTCATTAAAATTATAATTTAGAAATTTGGTATAGAGATTAGAGCAGACACGGCATAATAAATAACGAAACTGTAGTATCTTACACTGGTTGACATTTTAAATGGAAAAAATCTCAAGCGTCCTATTCCACAATACAGGGAAAAAGGCTGCATAGATTTAATAATTCTAAAATGGTGTTTTCTGTGAACAGACACATAAATTGTGGTTTTCCACGAATTTATCACTTTATTGGAGTTCTGTCTGATACTAGTCATTTTTGGAATTTCTCTGTGGTAAATCGTAGGAATTAAAACACCAACTACCAAACACCCAACATACTGGGTCCAATGGAAACCGTAACGAGTACAGTCGAAAAGTCGTACCACAGTAAACGTACAAATAACTTGAAGCAAACATCCTAAAAATAGAAACATTAATGCCATCGTATTCGCCACAGTGTTAGCTAGGAAATCAATAACAATATAATACGATCTAAAATTGTTAATTGATTTTTCAAACTCCCGACGAGGGCACAAAATATTCTTTTTTTGTTGCTTCAAAAGTCTTTCCGAGTAGCTGCTTGTTGTTTCAACGATTAAGATCGATAAAATTGCAGCAAGTGAAATTACCCGACAGACCCCGAAAAAGAGCGTCATTTGAAACAAAATTCGTACAGGTATCTCTAGAACGTAAAACTCCACGTCTAATGCTCTGAGAATCGCATAAATTGGGTCTAAGTTAAAAATAACAAAGAATGGAACTGCAAATGGCATACAAAATACTGACACAACTAAGATGTTTAAAAGCCAATTTAAATAATCTGGTTGGTATCCAATCCTTCTCTTAACGATGATTGTTGTTAATGTTTTCGATTCTCTTTTATCGGGCTTTTCGTACGACGTTATTTTGTTTACAACGGTTGCAACATCTTCAGCATTAACGTACAGTACAGCTGAGCAGAATGACACGAACAATGCGTCAGCTAAAAATGCAAGGTATATGACGATATTTTGTATTCCAAAATTACTTGATGGCTTTAAAATCTCCTTTAAAAGGAGAAATCCACATAGTCCACCGAAAGTAAGAAGTATTAATGAATCTCCAATGAAGTAAAATAGCAACGACGAGCTTTTCAAGCAGATTAGACAACTCTGGTTTCGATTCCATTTGATTGGAAATTTCCAGAGAAAACTGTTCAATTTATCGTGAAGTGCAAACGCTTGAAGTCTAGAAGTTGTTGCCATTTCCAGCGACTTAACGAATGCCTCAGTCGTTGGAGTCGTCGAACTTTTGAACTAAAGACTCAGATCTTGAAAGTGCCAGGTAAGCGATGAAAAAAGAAATCTATCGTTTACTTTTTAAGCTAAACCTTGACAGGGAACTTGGTTGCCAGTAAAATCGTAAAATTTGACTTCAGTCAGTATTTGCAATACTCAAATATTTGAATACAAAGTTTGCTTTTAGGCCGGCATTATTTTGACTTAAGGACACCACACACAAAGTGTCACAGATTATAACATCGAGTTTCGAAATAATGACGATCTGATCAATTCAAGTCGTATTTGGTTTGCTAATATTAGATGACACGAAGTGAGCAATTAAGTGAATCTTAATTGATTATCTTAAGACGAAGTTTTAAACCGGTATTGACGGACAAAATGCTTAACATCTTGGGCCAAAGGATGAAATTCAAAATTCTGGTGCTATCCTGCTTAGCTGAGGGTATGACGGTTTTTTAAGCTATCATACGACCCTGTACACTTAAAATCCTAGCAGGAGATTGATTGCTTTAAAAAAATCGAATTCAGTTGATTTCAAAAATAGACTGGGTCCTAGTTACCAAGGCTTGAACGTCCTTCTTAATTTGCAATTCAGTCAAAATGCAACACATAAACTTCACTTTCCTGCACATGGAGGTAATGAACCAAGCAATGCAAACAAAAATTATTGTAATACTTCCTTGGTTCTTTAATTCACTGCATTAAATACTTTAACATCATTGTCCATCCTATTCCATTGTTTTTCATTCCACTGGTTTCGGTAGTAGTTTATATTTTGTTACCCCAATTCTAGGGCATTTAAAAATTTGTTTTAGCCTAAGTCACAGTTAGAACGAGCTGCATTTAGGTAATTAACTTAATGTATTGCTACAACCCAGAGAAATTTCAAACTTAAACACTACGTATTTAGTGACTTTTCTAATTATGGATAATTTAAAGCATAAGCAACTAAAAATTACTGCCTCGTAAGTAGTTGGTTTTAATGCATGCAATCCTTAATTGGAATATCTCAAAACTCAGTCCACTTAGTCCATGTGTTTTGTGTATTAGGAGCACACTTCATGTTCAAAAGCGGTTAGTGGATGAAGGTTCACTTCATGTTCCACTGAATTCTAATAATTTATCTAATTATATCTCTTTGTTTCTGTTTAATGACAAGGTTCAACTGCAAATTCTTCCCGGCCTTTAGTCCTTAATTTTATTTATTCTTTACTCTACAATCTTTTCTGAGTGCCTTTTGTATTCCTTATTCGTGTTCGATCACTTTTGCTACAGAAGTCGTGTTGTTGTTTGCTCCTGTCCATCCTCAGTACTTGCGATTCCTTCATGATTTGTTTGTACTCTCCCAATTATGTATGATAATAGCCGTTTCTGTCTGAACTATCAAATTGGCTTTTACTTGACTTATTATGCATTCACGTCCATTACAACCGTTTGAAACCGTTTACAGTCAATTCACAATTCACTTAATTCGCACGTAGATACACGTAATCCTCGCCAAATTGAAGTCCTTAGACGTTACGTAGTAGCCACTGGGACTTTTGTTAACCGTACTGCAGGTACCGTACCGTTGGGAAGTCTTACAATTTTGACTGCATTATATACGTAGATACATTAAGCGTCAAACAAAAAGCAAAAGCAAGCGAGCAACCTAGGCTTCTCAAAAACGAAATGGCTCTGTTAAACTTGTACTGCTGATCGTAATTAATTTCTCCTTAACGTTCTTTGTTTAATTGCTTAAGCTTTAATTGCTTTAATTAATTCCTTAGAATCTAATATTATACTTACAGCCAAGACAAGCATGCTGAGCTACATTAAGTCTATCTAATTGTAAGTTAATTATCAAGTCATACTGTGTTACATTTGGGAATAAAGATTTCTGGTTAGAGTTGAAGATTCTTCGAAATATCTGTCCATATAACGCTCTAAACGGGGCATTAGTCTAGCCAAATACAGGGTGAGTCTGCTCATTGTACTGCCTATTTGAAATGCAATTGCGTAAGAACTACTGTATAGAAATTCATGAAATTCAGTTTATTTTGTTACAAAAGCGTTTAGAAAATATGTGATATGAAGTCTGGAAACTTTTTTAAGTGTGAAAGTCCATCAGGGGTCAGATCTTGAAAATGACCGGAAATGCCGTTTTTGCTCATTTTGATGCTCAGAATCACCTTAAATTGGATATTTAATGCCGGAATGTCTGGTTTTAGCGATTCAATTTCAATTTAAAAACAAATTTCATAAACAGCAGGCGCACGGACGGCAGAAATTAGTGAAAACTAAAAATTGACAAAGCAACAAAATTTTGAACAATTCTTGATTTTGACCCTTTTTGACATCGCCGTTTTCATCATCATTGCAGAGAGTTACACATGCTACAAACACTAAAAATGCAATGTGTTAGTGTTCCAATTGAACTTCCTGTGAATCTTATTTTTTTATAAATACATTTTAAAATGCCGTATCCAATGGCATATTGGGACAAAAAATGTGTCATTTTTTGGTTTTTTAATTTCGTGTGGGGTTTCAGAAAGCAACTAAGTTCCAAATCGATTGCCATACAATTTCTAATCGCTTTGTAAGCTAAACAAACTTAAGGTAGTAGCGTGTGCCTGACAACTATTCGAAATTTTATTTTGGCACAACTTAATTAATCGCAATTTCCTGCCTGAGTATTAACTGTCGACTCAAAGTCCACATATCACCTTCAAGTATCACTTTTAACCAAAATGCTGCATGCATCAGATTTTTCCTAAGTGCTTTTACTAAGCTGAATGGCGCCCAGCAACGAACCAACATTTTCCGAAATTAGACTTTATGCAGGTACATTTTTCTCCGTGAATATTAATGCTAGAAGGAAGTGGAACAGCTCTTTTGAAAGCTGAAAACCTTGTCCAGAAGTTGATGTTTTATATTTTTCGTTTAAAATTCCAAAAGTATGATAAAGTCAAAAACACACAAAAATTCACAATTTTAATAGTTTTTTGTGTATTTTTGAGTAATAATAATAATATCGACACACCTTATTGTATTACACAAAGTATCTTGCATGGAAACTGTTGAACTCCAATTACCTATTATCCCAGATGCAACGGGAACAGCTTTGTTGACACGGACAAATTTCTGTACAGATAGGTTAGCCATTGCATTGAAAATGTAGTCGTCCTTAGTGTTATTGGAGAATTGTTCACTGTTTAGTTGTAAAGTGATGGCTGGACCTAATTCATTAACACTAATAATACTTTAAAGTAAAAGTCCAATGAGTTTCAAAATTTGTTTATGGATTGGAAGAAGTTTGAATTGGTTTCCTCCAGGTTTGGTTCCCATGTTGCGGTTATCTGCATTCCTGTGTCATAACCGCCGATACTTTTTACTTGTATTCAATGATCCAGATAGCTCTCTAGATCAGTGTGGTAGTATAGCAAATGAAATTACATGGTTGGTTTTTAACTCATCGCAATTGTCAGCAAACATAAATACAACTCGTAACTCACTAAAACAAAACAGATTTTCGGGAATCATAACTGAAAGCATTTAAAATTTGTGCCAACTAGTACCAAGTATAAATTAACATATTTAGTCGCCAGAGGTGGTTTCCCAGCATACACAGCATTAATTCGTGCAAGTGTGCATTATATGCAATAACTGCATTGTGTGCATTGCACAAATTCCGAACACAGATGAATGCATGGGAATGCTTTCCGTTGATGTCTTCTACTCGTATTTTTATTACTATGTCAGAGTAACATAAGTGAAGGTTTAGATAATTGTGTGAATTATGTTTAGAATATTGTTTCATCACATTACTGATCAGTAAATTTTCCTTCAAACACTAAAAACGGACTCTATCGGCTTCATGCACAAATAACCTACAAAATTAATTATGGCTATTTCTAAGTCACCAAGGTAAGCCTAATCTCAAACCCAGTGCAATGAACAGTTCTGAATTTGAAGTTCAAATATCGTAGTGGTATTAAATAATTCCCAGTCCTAAGAAGAAACATGGTCTCATCGAAACCTATTTGATTTGAGTTTTCTCAAGATTAAAACGAAATGACTTCACAGACTCAAATTAAGGTCAATTTTTAAATTTACCTCAAGAATTTTGTATTTAAGTTCAGAAGAAAAGAAATTAAGCAGGTGAAACTTATATCAGCTGAGAAATTCTGACAATCTAAGAAACCTGTATTAACGGGACATTTAACCTACTACCCACACATAATTATTTTAGAGTAATGTATTATTAAGAAAAGGTTTCTCCTTAAGGATAGACAAAATTTGTTTGGTGAAAGGAAATATAGTGTAGTAGCTCAAGCGACGCTAATTCTCGACCTTGTTTAGCTTTCGTGAGGTACCACAGGACCACAATTCCACTATTGAAATTATTTTGTCGACTATCCGGAAATTATGTTTCACGCAAAAGCTTATTTTGAAACTCAATTGGATAATAGCGAATAGGATTGTGAGCTAGAAAAATAAAGTTACCTTGAAAATGTTGACATCCGGCTATGGAGAAATATTTCACGTTATGCGTGATGGCAAGCAAAAATTAACGAAAGATAGTATTTACTTACTGTTTGCTTTGAATAATAAATTTTGCCTTAGAGGGAAAATTAATTTATTATTAAATTTAAACATGATTGCCGGTTAGATTTTACAGTCTCTGGATTTCAATTTGATTGGCATAAATATGTATTATAATATTTGTTGCGAAATTTCAGCCTGTGCCCTTCAAGATTAATATTGTTTGCTTAAACAGGTTAACTTGAATTCGATTCAGATTTCAAAATGCTGGGCAATATGGAGAAGCTATTTGCTCTAAATTTTAAAGCAAGCAATGACGCAAGCTATTCGAAAAGGTGCACGGTTAGCGGTTAATGATCTTTCACCCTTTACTTTAATCGATTTTGACTAAATGCTATACTTGTTGTATATTGACTATTCTGATCACAGTCCCAGCTAAAGCTTACAGTCTTTTGTAAATTTTGAAGGCATACTTGATTCTTTACTTTATTGGTTCTCAATATCAAAACTTAAAATAAAAAATCAGCACTTTTATTAGTTACAAAATTATCAAAAACAAGCGCTGCGCGCTGTGTACATTGTTAGAAAGACAAGTCTTAGAAGTATAAAATTTTCAGCCAACTACCCAGAAAACTGGGACTTCAAAGGGTATATTTCTTAGAAATCAGGTATGGATAATAGTGCAGACATTACGTAGCAAACGACAAAACTGCAGTATGTAGCAGTGGTTGACTTTTGAAAAGGAAAAAATCTCACATTTCCAATTCCACAGTAGAGAGAAAGGGGCTTTAAAGAGTTAAGAGATTTACAATAAAGTTTTCTATAGACAGAAACATAAATGCAACTTCGCATCAATTCAATTGCGTCAGCAGAGTTCATTCGGATGCTGGTGGCTTTTGGGATTTCTATGTAATAAACTACAGGAATTAAAACAGCAATTATAGCATACGCGTAGTACAAAGGCCACGAAATTCGCGATAAGTCGTAAAATCTAATTACAGTAAACGTACAAATAACTTGAATGATACTTCCATTCGAAAGAATTCCCCACATAACAGCTGTCATTTCAGTGTTTGTAAGAACATCTGTGACAATGGAATATGACCTGAAGCTAATTATGAATTTGTAGAAAACTGAACGACAACATCCATTAGTCAAATGATTCAGCTTGGAGAGACTTTGAGAATAACTGGACGTGGTTTCCAGAAGAATAACTGTTAGGACTAATATAAGTGAATACACCCGGGATATTCCACAAAGCAATACAGTGTAAAGTACAATTCTGAGTAACATCTCAGGGTATTGAAATTCCTGAGGGAATTCAAGTGATCTTAGAAATACGTTTAGAGGATCCAAATCAAGAATTACAAGAAATGTTGCCGCAGCCGGCATGATAAATAACGCTACCAGTGAGACTTTAAGAAACAAAGATAAATAATCGGACTCAAATTGGAGTCGATTAATGGCAACCTTTGCAGTTGAATTGTTTGCAAGTGTGATTATAGCTGGCTGCTCATATGTTATTATTTTGTTTGCAACAGTTGTAAATTCCCGAGCATTTGTGTACAAAACTAACGACCAGAATGATGCGAAAGCTGAATCCGTGATGGCTGTTATGTACACCACTAAATGCTGAATCTCCAGGTAATCTCCGGGTTGAAATATTTGTTTCAGAACAACGTAACTACTTAATCCAAAACCTAGCACGAAAATAAAAGAATCCCATATGAAGTAAGGAGTCAAATGAGAATGCTTGAGGCATTCTAATCGATTTTGATGACAATTCCACTTGATTGGAAACTGCCAGAGATAATTGTTTAGTTTGTGATGAAGGGTAAGTAGCTCGATTCGAGAAGGCGTAGCCATTTAAATGATTACTATAATTGCGTATGTGTTTTAATTGCTATGTTTGAAGTTCCTTTTTCAACTCGATTTCTCTGTGCGGACAGAACCCAGTGTTAATGCTGGTTTTTTGTAGTAATAAACTTACACTTTTTATGGCTGAAGCGAAATTTGTCCAGGTAGCTCTAGGGTACGAAACACTTATATTAGTATTTTTCATTTCGGATGTATACCTGGAGATTAAATTGGATATTGTAGTAGGATTGCCAAATCCCTTTTAAAATAAACATGAGCAAATAGCCAGTTGAGAGTATTAGATTATTAATAATTCATACATCAATTATTCCTCTCTGTCTTACGAATACAGAATTACAAAGCAATATAGACAAACAGCACTAAACTTTCTATATTCGCGTTGCTGGATTGTCCCAAATTCCCATTAGCCTTTTGTAGCTCTTGTGAAATTTTAAAATTTAATTTTGTCCATCGGGAGAATTCAGTGTATCATTCTACAAAGTCACATACATGATACATATTTGAAAGAAAACAAGGGATAGTGGTTTATGTATAACGAAACATCTTAAAGACCTTTCCTAACAGAATACATAAGCGTTAAAAAGCGACATTCACATATTGAGCAAATAGATTGAAAGATAATAATCAATATTCGTTTAAAAAGTAAAAGGATATATTTCATTTCTGCTAAATTGAATCCTTGTTTATCAATTTTAAGGCTAATTGGGAAATATCGATGTCCTATTATTGTATTAAATTTTTTCTTACGTATTCTAATTTTATGTGAGACGGCGTTTTGTGAGGAAACTAATAATTCGTCATATTCATCATTACACAATATCCACAAGCTTCTTTAATCTCACATTCCTAAATTATGCCAGACACAAATAAATCATGAAGGAACTTATAGTTTTGATTATTCACTGTAAACAGAAATTAAAACAAGTGTCAATATTTGTATATGCTAAATCTTTATTATACTATTCAAAGAAACATTCAATGTGCCATTAATTTCCTAATTTCACTTGAAAACGAGCAATTAAACTGAATGGTACAAAATATTCACATAAGGTAAACGGTGAAAGAGATAAACACCAAAAAACTTCTTATATTTGTTTCTCTTCATATTTGTTAGTAATCGTCGAATTCAAGCAGAGCAGTTCCTCCCAGCTGAGTCGGAAGAATATGTTTGTCGTAGGCTTCGAAGAGACGCTTCTTCCAAATATTTTTATTTACTCCGTAAATCTCAAGTGCTTTTCGACTTCTCCGACTCATTGCAATTTTGGTTGCCTCCAAAATAACTCCAAGTGCAGAATTGGCTGTTAAAAGAAAGCAATAATCAACCAAACTACGAGGAAAGTTTTGAATAAAAGCCTTAATGTCATATTTTAATACCGTTAACAATAATCATCCTGTTGGCTGATCCTGGGTAATGATTTTCGTATGACAAAAAGTGGTACAAAATCGCTGGAATACCTGAAAAGTACAAAACAATAATAGTATTACTAGCAAAGTTTAGATTAAAATAAAAAAGGATACTTGGAAGCGAAAATGAATTAAACGTAATAATTAATTGGAAGCTGATTTGTGTCGTATGATGCAATTGTATCGTTAGATATGACTGTATGACATGACATGTAAGGCAGTTTACAAATATGTGTAGTAATATTACAATAAATAAGTATTCGTTATTCATAACTTACAGCCGAGACACGCATGCTGAGCTACGTTGAGTCCTTCCAAGTTCACAATGAAGTCAAACTGGGTTACATTTTGAGAATTTAAGGACCTTGTCAAAACTACGAGTTCCTCCAGATATTTGTCCATAAAACGAAGGAGCCGTGGCATGCGTCCGGATATATAAACTTTTCTTAATGAAGCTTGTCCGACTTCCCAGTAAACAACTTTCAAAGAACAAATAGATAAATATCTACGTCATTGTATAAATCACTATGTAAATTACATCACTCAGCTTTACCTGGAACTTTGTCCTTAGCTTGTCCAAGTAGCTTATAAGGAACAATTGGTGCTATGTCCGAGAAGTCTTCTGTGAGTATGGAATCAATACTATTTTCTTTTCGCCATTGAATGTTCTACACAAGACGTACATGTTTAAAATAGGCATCTACTACGTTCTATGTTGGTAAAGTGACTACCTTCAACAGCAACGACTGAGCGTCTTCCAAGTTAAAGTTTGTCGCTGAATAAATTTAAATTCTATGTGTACTTATAATCCAAATTAATGGCGTGATTGTGTCAAATTACCTCGAAGCCATCGAATTAGGTAGATTTCTTCTTTCATGTAATCTTTGTACAAGTACGGGGTTACTTCCAATTTAAACTGTGGAGGAAAACCAGCAGAATCAGTAGAATTTAGTTCAGTATACAGAGTTACTCAATTTAACACTTACCTTGTCAAGGAGATGCTTCTCTTCCGTTGTGAGTGTCAAGTCTTCCTCAAGAGTTGTTGAGGACACAAGAGATATTGTACACAAGGTACAAATGAACAAAGCAGGTCGGAACATATTACTCCTGTGCTAGTAACCTTACGATTTAATTTAGTAATAAGTGTGCCGTTTCAAAGTCTATCAAGAAGGGAACTTATTTTGTATTGGGATGTAAACGGTGGATTTTATTTTTGCACAACAGAATCTTCCGGAGTGTGATTCGCATCTAGGGACGACAAGAACTGGTCTCAATTTCATTAGCAACAAAGTGTGTGTGTGTGGTATTCATGACTAAAATGTATGTTAGTGTTCACTATTTTAGTTGCGAATAAAATATTGATTCCATTGGGAGAAACAAAACTAGGTAGGCTCCAAAAGCCCAGATAAATTGTATTGCTCGCCAATCTATTGAGAATTTAGAATTCGTACACAAGCAATGTTTTGCACATATTAATAGAAAATCAAAGGTATGAAGGAGAATCCTCAAAAACTTAATTTTAAATGAAGAATGAGAAATTTGTGACCACAAAGTATTTTCTACGCATATTTTATTCGTGAGCTACATACGTCTCAGTTTCAATTAGATTTTTGGCTATTAAGATAAATAGGAAAGAAACGTAAACATTAACCAACACACACCAGAACATCTCACATAGTTTTACAAGCACAATTGTCTGGGCTAAAATTAAGCAAATAAGCAGAAATAAATACGAAATGAGTCAAGTGCTAATGGAAAACAGGTTTTCGATTCGCGGAAAAGATTCAAGTTTATGTTTCAACTTCAGAGTATCTATTTATCTATCAGATATCCTGGAATTCACTGTGTTATAGCACCTATAAAAATTAAATGACCCTGATACAAGAACAGGAATTGTGACTCACAAGTTCACTCACTTATCTAAGGATTTGCACACTAGTAAGTTAGTTATGCAATTGCAAGTAATTAATTTAGTAAGTAAGTTAGGTAGTAATTAATTTAGTAAGTAAGTTAGGAGGTTGTTGTGCGACTTAAGTCCGTGTGAGAGCCAGAAGGAAGTCCAGTTCCCCGACAATCATTACTTCTTTCCAGTCTTCTTGGGACCTCTCGTCTTTCATCTGTAGCTGCCTGTCAAGTTGTTGAGTAAGTTCCTTGGAAGTGGTATTGTCTCGCGTAGTGGAAAGTCGCTGGATCACCTACTTTGCGTGGTACTGGTCAGGCACTGTACTCGGTCCTATGGTTTTTTCAGTGTACGTAAATGATCTTTTGGATATTGTCAAGTTTTGTCTCACTATTCTATTTGCCGATGACTAGATAAATTGAAAGAAGACTTGTTCAGCGTTTGTAATTGGATGCGAGCGAATGGAATGTCACTAAACAATAATAAAACTCAAATCCTTGTGGTTGGTAGTACACATTATGTTTCAAAGATAGGTGAGGATAATATTGACTTAAACGGGATCCTCATTAGAAGCTCAGAGACGATAAAAAGTCCTGACCATTGTCGCTATAAGCTCTCCTGGGTTAATCATATTAATAAGGTTTTATGTCGCTACCATCTCATGGCGAAATCTCTCTATCCCTTGAAGCCTCTTTTCTCACCTGACGATTTTATTCAAGTCTTTAATGCTTGCGTAATATCTTTATGCAAATATATGGTTGTAATCTGGGGTACTGTGACCAAAATAAACCTTAAAATTATTAAACTCAATCTGAGAATGAGTGCTAGAGTCATTCTTGGTGTGCGCAAGCATGACTCTGTCTTATCTCAGGTGCATAACTCTCTTAAATGGTTCCTACCCACAGATTGATAAAAATATTTTAAGCTTAGCTTAGTTTATAAAATGTGTCATCTCAAGTGTATGGCCTTGAATGTTTTGGCACGCGCACTTCAAACAATATTGTCATTCCTAACGTACGTAGAAACTCTTACGGCATGCGTTCCTTTTCTTTTGCTGCTACTTCTTTGTGGAATGAACTACCAAATAAGTTGAAACCAATATCCTCTTTTAACTCATTCAAAGCTGAGCTTAAATCCTACCTCAGGGCTGGATTTGATTGATTTCCTATAACAAAGAGATGGGAAATGAATCAAATACTATAATTAAAGTCTTCATTACTTGGAGACCATGTCTAACTGACTGTAATTATGTTTGGTTAAATAATTACAATTAAATTTTAAATTTAATTTTACTGTAAAACTATCTGCATTTGTTGATCAGTTCAGTCAATGATATATACAATTTTTACTCACCTACTATATCTCTATGATTGATATTGTCGAATCATGTTTGTCTGACTTCATATCAAGATGTAACTAGTCCATATTGGAGATTTCTTGATCAATAAAATAAAAATAATAATTATTATTATAGGTGATTACGCTGAGCGAAAAGTGCTCTAGCGACGTTGGTGGTTGGGAGTTGGGTTGAGGTCATAAAGAGTTTTTACGGGTCACGCCCGATTTCTTGCCCATTTGTATCAGACCGCCCCAATTAGTTTCATTCCCATTCATTCATTCCAAATAAGTAAAGGAGGAATGTTGATACTAGAAATGTAATTAGGGCATTGTGTGTAAGAAGAATCAAGAAAGTAACAACGCAAGTTCTTCCAAGATACTACTGCTAGTGGCAAACCAACACTCAAAACTGGTAAAATCACATCCAACCTAAATTTTTTGAGGAAAATTGGCTTTCATACTGAAAAATTTGCTAGAAAGCGGGCACAGTTGTGCAGGAGAAAGTGTGTGGAGGGGGGGAGGACGGATTTTCACCTCACCCTATCCTCGTCCATACTGACAAGGAGAAACTATTACGTCATTACATTTATCAATATTTACTACCTTAGTTTCCTAACATTTAGTAATAAATTCTTAACTATTACTAGACACAATACATTTTACATGAACTATAGTAATTCTATAGTTGTAAATTATAATTGTTCATTCGAATACGAAACTACAGCATAAGTTCCCATCATTAAATGCTCATGTTTGTATTTTTTCTTTGCTAAGGATTCCATAGCAATGAAAAAAACAAATATATATATATATATCCATAAATAAATGTTCACATTAGCATTAATTTATAAATTTCACTCGAAAACATTATTTGATTTGAACGGAGACAGAGTGAGTACAAAGCTGGCTAATTTTAGGCGAACAGTTACTTAAGCAGAATTGGTAAAGAATTGTTCTTGTCCTTTCATATTTGTTAGTAATCATCGAATTCAATTAGGGCAGTACCTCCAATCTGAGTTGGAAGGATGTCTTGGTCGTATAATTGTAAGAGACGGTTCTTCCAAGTGTGTTTATTCACTCCGTAAACCTCAAGTGCTTTTCGACTACGTGGAGTCAATGCAACTTTAGTAGCTTCCAAAATTACTCCAAGTGCAGAATTGGCTGTTAAAGCAACGGAATCATCAATCAAACTACAAGCAAGATGTTGAAGAAGAATGTTTATGTTAATCTGCTATCGTTATATTACCATTGATAATGATCATTCTATTGGCTGACCCTGGATAATGATTTTCATATGATAAAAAGTGGGTCAAGAGTGCAGGAAGACCTGAAAAGAATTGTACAATTATACAGTATTACGGGCCTTGACGAAGTTTAGATTAAAGCAAGGCATTTAAGATGTACTAAATTACTTTCATTCAAAGGCAATTTGTTGTGTCTTTGCATTTTGTATGCGAAAAGAAATGAATGATTTTTAAGAAAATATTGCATAATATATATTACTAATTTCAAACTTACATCCTAGACACGCATGCTGAGCTACGTTGACTCCTTCTATGTTGATAATGAAGTCAAACTGGGTTACATTCTGATGATGTAAGGATCGTGCCAAAGTTGTGACTTCTTCGAAGTATCGGTCCATAAAAAGAAGTAATCGTGGCATGCTTCCAGATACGTAAACTTTTCGTAACGATGTCCGTCCAATTTCCCAGTAGGCAACTTTAAACAAACAAGAAGAGAAAAATCAGTAGTATCTTAAAGTACAGTAAATACATTTGTTTAATGTTTAATCACTCAAGTTTACCTGGAACTTTGTCCTTAGCTTGTCCAAGTATCTTGTACGGAGCATATGGAGCAATATCCGAGAAGTCTTCTGTGAGTATGGAATCCATGTTATTTTCCTTTCGCCACTGTATATTCTACACAATTTATATACGTATTTGTTAGAAATATGCAGCTGTTGTGCTATGTTCTATATTTTATAGATCAAGTGTATACCTTTAGTAGCATCGACTGGGCTTCTTCAAGGTTGAAATTCCTCGCTATATGCATTTCAAATTCAACACATATAATTCTTATTTCGTTTAATGAAGAGATAGTGTCAAATACTGTCAAATTACCTCTAAGCCATCGAATTAGGTAGATTTCTTCTTTCATGTAATCTTTGTACAGGTACGGGCTAACTTCCAGTTTAAACTGAACCAGAAAATTAATTTTGGAAATTAATTACCTTGAGTGAATTCCATGAATTTACTCATTTTTTACAAATTGCATGCGATAATTAATTTATTGATGTTAGTTTACCTTGTCCAGCAGATGCTTCTCATGCAGCGTGAGTGTCAAGTCTTCGTCTGTGGTTGTTGAGGACACAAGAGATATTGTCAAAATGGTAGAAATGGTCAAGTGAAGCCAAAACATATTAATTCAGTTCTAGTTAACGGATGATTTAACTTTATTCCAAGCAGGCGGTTTCAAGCACTGTGAACAGGATTATTTTATGCTGGAATGTTATCCCAGGGGTTTTTTAGAGACGATTTGTGTGGGAGTCGAGTGTGATTCTCAGCTTGTAATGACAAGCACTTCTCTGATGGCGAGTTCATTAGCAATCAAGAATGGAGGCTTTGCTTTATTAAATTATTAATCGCTGGCAATGAGTTGTACGCTACGAAGTAGCTAATTTAATGTGTAGAGTATATAATGCATGCTCAATGAGAAAGCTACGTGTCGAGGACCTAGATAAATTATATCACACACACACACAATTCATCAGATTATGGAACAGA
Organism: Isotomurus palustris; assembly: GCA_034696625.1. Taxonomy (NCBI): domain Eukaryota; kingdom Metazoa; phylum Arthropoda; class Collembola; order Entomobryomorpha; family Isotomidae; genus Isotomurus; species Isotomurus palustris. The sequence continues at coordinate 1,283 of JAQGAD010001099.1, read as the reverse complement.
CAAACAAACATTATATATTAGAAACAAAATTAAAAGTACGAAGATGATTCCTCAAAGAACTTACTGTAAATTTTGAATGATAGTTCAATGGCAGCAACGGATTTTCTAAACAAAAAACCAAAACGTTTATCTCCAGAACTAAACAAAGACAGAGGCTACCAACACTGGGACAACATCATGCATGGCACTTCAAGTTCAATTGCCTGGGCTAAAATTAATAGACAGAATGAGTTAACAGCTTACAGAAAACAGGTTTTCCTTTCGCGGAAAAGGATAAACTCGGAATATGTATCAGGGCCACTGGTCTCAATAAACATTGAGATCAGTGATCAGGGCACCTAAAACTCATTGTGTTATAGCGCCGACAAGACATTAATCAACACAGATAGTGGAACAAGATTTGTCATGTTTGAAGTTGCGTAAAAAATTAATTCCTGGTATTACTTTTCTTTACTTGGTAGTGAGGTACCTACGCAATTCTTTGTATGAACGTGAGTCACTAATGAAGTGTTGTCTTCCTTTTACATCTCAGCTACTCAGCTACTCAGCTACTCAGCTGTCAGCTAGTAATGTTGCTACCAATCTGACAAATTCTTTTCATTCATTCATTCTTAAGGGTTAAAGAAATACACAAGGTACGCTAGAATTGTCTTTGACTTTGAATATGAATCTTGGACAAAAGGATTTAATGGGTTTTCAGTTTACATCCAGAAGGTTAATATAGTAGAAACGATGACTGTACCATTAATTAATGAGAGTTTTGACGAGGATTTAAATAAGAAAACTAATTTTTTAAAGTCTGGAATTTACATTTGGCGTGTTGGTCTTTTTCTGTAACTGTCGCTTTTTTGTGTGATCTAAAAATTCTTCTTAAAAATCCGTACGTACGTACAAAAGCTGCTTGCATTTTGTGTGGTGAGAGTGGGTGTGGTAAGTGTGTGTGTGAGTGTTAAATTGATTGATTGATTTCTCTTTATTAAAGTGTTATGCTCATTTAGTACAATAAAGACTAGTCTTCCGTGGGTAACACTATAAAAATGAAAACAAAGTTTCAGATATTAATTGTAGTTGTAGCTATTTCATAATCAATAATAAATTAAAACATTGTCCCTGTTTCAATTAGAAAAGAATTTAACTTCGTCGTGAATCCACCTTGTAATAACTTACAGGTTATTGAAGATGGCAACATATTCCAGAGTTTACAACATGAATAAATAACAGAGTTTTGAAAAAATTTAGTTTTATGTGATAAGACTTTACATCTAAACTCGCTGATAAGATTT